>CM060656.1:26205516-26313016 GCA_030686955.1 Odontamblyopus rebecca
ACCACCTACTTGTTTCTATGGATATGTTCGATGACATTAGACAATTCTACCTTACCTTAAAATTATAGGTGGTTTTATAGCTCAAAAATACCTAGGAAAAACAACATTCTGACTGTGAGCGGGGCTGCCTCTCCAAACATCTGAAATGCAACTTGGTCTGGTTTAGTCTCCATGAAGATAGATACCATACTACAATGCCATACTGTGAAACATCCCAGACAAAGCAATAACATCTCCATGGAGAAAACCATTTTTCAAGGATCCTCCACCAGAAAAGTTCCAGAATGCACCTTTAATTCTACTTCTAGACACTAAACATTGACCTTGTTGACCGTGCACATGGACATGCCTCTCTTTGAATGCCACAGTGACATAAAAGAGGTCTATCTGCGCACTAGGATCTTTCCAGTGGAGCTGAAGGTGCCCGGCTGTCAGGGGGAGGCTGCAGATTTACTGGAGAGCGGAGTAGTGGACAGGGCTCGAGTCCATGCAGATAAAGCCTTCCAGAGCAGACTCCTAATCAGAGCGCCTGCCAGAGCCCCACACACGCCATCTGGGACTGGGATGAAATGATTTCTGTAATGATGACCTCTGCATGGGGACAGACAGGATAACAAGGACTGGAATGACAGGACACAAAGTCAGAAGACAGAAGCTACGACTGCTCTGAAATCTGTAGCTCAAACTTTTGTGTAGCATTCCAAGTTACTACAATAAATATGAAGTTTAATCAAAGGCATTTGTTCTACTTTTGGGTATTTGTTCTTGGGACATGTGTTTTATGCTGAATTTCATTTCTGATGTTAGTTCAGTTGATTGGTAGACTAAAGATGACTCAAATGTCCTGTTGTGGAAAAATTATACAGATCTTGAAAAAAAAAAAAATCCATTTGCAAAGCCCGATGAGTTTTTTGGAATACAGACAAAGGTTTATTTGTGTTACAGCAGGGCCCCTAGGCCTGCCCTGGCCACAGACCAACAGCCTCTCCTCCCGCAACATGTCCCTCCAACGTATCTCCTCCCAGAGCATTCTCCCCGAGTCTCTAACCCAGAGCATTTGAGCTCTGAGTATTTATACAGAAATACAAGTTACAGACCAGTGCTAACCTTATCAATCAACTAATCAACTTTACTTATATTTGAAGACAGCTAAGTCAGGATGCCCTTTACTTCCTGACTGTGTGTGCTGAGCTTTTACACATGCTAATGACTGGTCTGGTCTCAGGTATAGATCACATTCATTTACACAAAGACAGACTGAGAGAAATCTTTCCAAAATATAAATGTCCATTACATGTCTATCAAGAGATTTTATTATAATTCAGGTTTATACTGTAAAATAGTTCAATTCACTCACTGATTCTGTGGAAATCCAATCAGTGTTTTTCAGTACTCATAAGGAGCCATATTTGTTTTAATGATGGATTGTGCATGCCCGATTGGCTAATCCATCTGTCAGTCACACCCACCTGAACTCAGGGAGATTCACTAGTGACCAGACTCAAATCTTTGTAAAGAATGAAGAAATGTACATGTAACACGACAGCAGTTGCCTTGCGAGGCTTTACAAAATTGTTGACTCAACCAAAAGAAAGTCAGAAAATCAAACAATGAAACAGTCATTGGTTAGTAACAGAGAAGCAGATTGACCTTATTTTACAGGTAACTAAAAAAGCCCATTGAGAAAAAGAAAACAGTAAAGGAGAGATCCACTCCCATATGCAGACAGGAGTTCAAGTCTACCCTAGAGCATTTGAGGCTACAGTAGTAGTTTACCACGTCTGAGTATGGGGTGAATGAATAATACAACGTAAAGCGCTTTGGGTGTCTTGAAAGGCTCTACATAAATCCAATGTGTTATATGAAGTCTGCAGAGCCAATGACCACTCAAAGCAGAAGAGATGAGCCTGACTCCTCCAGGAAAGGGTAAGGGTCAGGGTAAGTGAGGGAAGGGGTGCATTATTACAAAACAAATCCAACACTAGTTTGGGCAATCCAGCACATTTTCAACTCATTCAAATCTTCAATATGAAACCCAAATCAATATAACTCTTGCAGAGGTGACCATAGCAACCAACAAAGCATAGCATCAGGCCCATCCATTGCCCTTTATGTCTGAACATGTAAGATTGCATGTTGAAACTAGCTGTTAACCAGCAAGAGAGGTGTGAATGGCCTACATTTGTGTATTGACAGTAAGGGGACTTCAATTGGCAGCTCAGGTGACACTGTACACCGTGATGTACTGCAAGCTGGATCCCCATGGAACAGACAAGACAGCTGCTATTCTGAGCCCACAGAGTGCACGTCATGACTGACCACTGAGCCCTCCAGATCGGCCCTCAGAGGTGTGGTGTCAACCTGCTAAAGAACAGATGTGACATTGATAATTGTAATTAAGTATATCACTAATATTGGTCATTTATGGTTTGAGATATAAATCCAACCACGCAAGGAATACACACTTCTCCAATACTTTACATCTTACATCTCCCCTGAGTTCAGATTGGTGCTATTGACAGGTCTAATTAATCAATCAGGGACATAACTGCTCTGTTGATATAAAAAACAAACTTGTCTGCTTGGAATGCAAAAAGAAAGAAAGTAAAAAGATATCACAAGGGACTGAAAAAAATTGCAGATTTGGCAGAGAATCCATGACTAAAGCACTAAACTCTATTCTACGGTGAGAGAAATGTGATTTTGTCCTAAATGATAGACCAATGAGCTCCCTCATTTCCCATGTATAATTACAACAAACAAACATGATTGGATGACTCTATCTGCCTGAGATGCAGAGGAGAAGGTAGTGTCTAGACTAGACAGAGATCTCCTGTATAGAACATAAAAGCCCAGTCCAGGTCCCATCCAACCATTTTGAGACATGAAAGAGATTTGTTCCTCTATTTTCCATTCAGTGTAAAAATATAAACATCAGTTTGACTAGGATTGGGCTGCTTTTAAAATTTGTAATTCAGGAAACATTACAATATTGTGGAGTTGGTCAGAGACATTTAGTTTTACCACAAACCAACACAGTAATAAAAACCTGGCACCTTGAAATTTATACACAAACAAAAAGTAATGTGTAGTAATAACGCCAGAAGGAGTTATGGATTTTGAATGGATTTATTTTCGCATTCACTGTATTTTTTAATCCAGAGGCAGAAATGTGAGCTATTGTTATAGTTATAACTGAACAATAAGTTAAATTGACAACAAGTGTCAGGGCTGGTAAAGCATGACAGTGACCCCTTTAACACAATGTATATTTTATCAAAGCACTTCTGTAAAGCAAAACTAATACCTTTTCTACCTGGACAAACAGATGAAAGGATTTCACTGACTGCTCTGAAAGTTGGCAGCCCACCCTTTCTTTTCTGACAATAAAGTAAGTCTATATGGTCTCCCAAAGGATCCACTGCATATCAATGGAGTGCTGCAATCTCGTCTGGCAGCTGTGATCTGGGCCAATGCAGTCACTGCTGCTGCTGCTCATATGGGCTGTGTGACCGCCCCGGAGCGCACCTCGCTAATTCTCCCATTTGTTTTTCCTGGCAGCGCTACACTCACAATTCTGCATTGTGGAGTTGAATGAGCAGGATGCTGATCGATACGCCGGTGGCTCTGCGAACAGGATTTAGCTCCAATTAGATTGCATTTCCAGGTGTCATGCTTGAGATTATTTGAGTCTTGACGAGTTTAGAGACAGAAGAATCTCTTAAGGGGTTTTATCAAATGAAAAATCAGGACTATGTAACGCAGACATTACCACCTAAGGTTGTATGTAGTTTCATCAACATGACTAAAATACTGAGTGAAATACTGATATATAGGTTACAAATAATGTAAAGAAAATGTAGTGTGAAGAGAGACACATATGGCATGGGGAGTAGGCATTTCAGTCAGTCAGTCTAGTGCCTTTTAGAGGGGAAACCTGAGGTCAAACAGAGGTACAAAGAAGAGTGGAACTAAACACACAGACATACAGACAGACTAACCATAACAGACCTTTGTAATGTCCTGGACTAAATGGTGCAATGGACTCCTATTACAGACCTTTCTGACAGCTGCTCTCCACACTGCCTTCACCTGGATGGCATGGGAGGGTCAGGACAGGCACAGTTAAAGGCATAAAGGAGTTTAGCTCTAAACATACACTGTCAGGGCTTATATCATTTGGGAAATGCATGAGAATAGAGCTGGGCGGTATGACCAAAAATTGATATCACGGTATTTTTTTAAATTATCACGGTATCACGGTATTTAACGGTATTTTTGTCTTTGGCTAAGTGGAGTGTGATAGAGTTGGTAATATCATTCCAACGTTTGCTTTTCTTGTCATAGACGGTCCCTTTAGACGGAGAATACGAAGATTGCATGAAAGTAAAATCTGCATCTTCTCCCCAATCTCTGTGTAACGTTGGCAGTGCAGCACAAAACACTACACAGACGTCCCTGGTGGGCGCGTTTGCTGGGGGGGGCCGTCTGTGTGGTGTTTTGTGGCGCGGCCCATTTTTCGGGGCGGGGTGCGCGGGGCCGGGCCGGGGGTTGGGGGTGAGGAGCGGCGCTCCGCGAACCCGCGCTCTGGCTCGGGCGCGGCTCCGTGCACTCCCGCTCGGCGCTCTCTCGCCGGGGAACGGCTCCGCGCGCTCCCGCTCTCCGGGGGGCCGTGTCGCGGGGCACTGCGCGGACGGTCCCTTTGGCGGGCGCGCACCACTCAACTCGCTATCCTTACCTGGCTTGTTCGCTTGTTTGGTGTAACACTGAAAACAGCCCCCGCTCAATCTACCGCTGTGCACGTTCCGCCGCTCTGTGTTGCCGACATATGCGCGCACACACGGTATGGCGGTAAATAAAAGTTCATATCATAAAATAAAAATTACCGGTATACCGGTTCAAACGGTATACCGCCCAGCCCTACATGAGAACAATTGCAATATCAACAGGTCTTGCTGTTCCTTCCTCTGCCTTTCCTCGACATGACATGCTAGTTCTAATGCAAAGTCTTTGTATATAAATTTATATTGAAAAACCCAAAGTGGTCCCATGATTGGTCAATGGTCCATCTCGTCTTCATACTGGTTCACACAGCAATGTTTGCTAAATCAACTTTTTTAGCTCTTTGGTAGTGTTTCCTGGGTATATATGGTGTGTATTGACTCATAAAAACTCAGTTTCAACCATACAGTAGTTACAAAGATATCTTTATATCTTTTAGACATCTTTTAATTCCGGCCCAGACACGCTGTTTTCATTTTCTGCGATCTGTTATGTTTTCTCGATCTGTTACATCACAGAATTTTAGCGGAAATCTCCTAAAAAGGAAATACAAGTTCAATAACTTCCGTCTAATTGCTCTCCGGGTCCGCTATCTTGTTTCTGGTTTGTAGTCCAAGTGCAACATTATGAACAAAGTCTTGGAGTCGCGTGTAGCGTCGAGTAATAATAGTATAGACCGACAACGCACAGTTTATTCCCTTGTTTTGATATCACGATGGAGAAGTGTCTTCCTAAATATTAATTTTAAAACCTAATGGATCCTAAAGAAATGTTGCTTATCGATTGCATATTGTAAAATTAGCATGTTGTTGTTTAGGGAACTTCCAGTGCAGCCCTCGTTTGTTTCAACGGGCTGTCAGACCAAAATGATAACATGCACAAATGGGACACAGCTGTCCATGAAAACCCTCCAGTATCACTTCAGGAGCATAGGTATGTGACCATTTAAACTATAAAGAGGTAAAAACGTTAATGGTAGCATGTATGTTTTTATGCGAGTTTGAGTAGAGTATAGATCTTGGGATGAAATAACTTAAAGGCTAATATTATTATTGTGTTTTTGTTTTTCTTCTATATAGGAACTCAGACAACCCCACAATGAAGATGATGAGCCCACACTTGCAAACTTAAGCAGTGGAATCATTCCACAGTGTGATTCTGCGCTTTGCGCCAAAAAGTGTATCTTTTCCTTTCCAGGGAATGCTTTGCAGGTAGAGGAGTATTTGAAAGTACTTTGTTTAATTATGTAACAGTGCTGCTATTTATTTTTTATTTTTTTAATACTGTACCTGGCAGCTATGCATTTCAATGAGAACACTGGACATGAAAAAGCTACAAAAGCAACTGGCGAATACATGTACAGGGTGTTTTACCCAAAGTATAAAAAGGAAGAAGGCATCACAAGGCCCCTCAAAACTGCGGCTACTTTTCTTAAGTAATTGCTCTGTTTTTAATTAATTTTGTGTCCCAAAATTTATCATCACAAACTATATAGTACTGTGCCATATATCCAATATTTTAATAACAGCTATACAAAACAACAAATATCAAATGTCACAAATAACTTGCAAAGCAGGAATACAAAATCTCTGTACCATAAATAATATCAACTCCAAAATTTAGAAAATGTATATAGACACATTATAAATAGAATATTTGAAACTGTCAGGTAAAAGTAACAGATGATTGTCCATTTTTGCAGAATACGTTGACGACATCCTGGACCTGATCTTCAAAGAGGTGTTTCCAGACCCAGCTCCATTTGCCCAGGAGATGCTAAGGATCTCAGCACCCTTGTCCAAAGAAACAGTCGTCTCTGCGTTCACATCACAATTTAATCCAGCACCGGTCTGAAACCACCATACTGCCCCTCTTCATCTGGGAACTCTTGCCATATTCAGAGGATGATGCAAGATGACAGAACCACACGAACTCTCCAACCCAGCCATGCCCAGCACCAAGACACAAAAGATCTGTATGCACAGTACCTGTAACGACTGAAGCACAGATCTTATTATACTGTGTGCAATAATTAATTTATTCTTATCTATTTATATTTTTTGTTCTGCAGTGAAAGCAAGTCATATAGCATGCAGTAATTTTTTATTCTAAAAAGTTAAATGCGTATTGATATTACAGTGTGCAATACTTATTTATTCTATTTGTGTGTTTACAGTTTATTCAGTGTGCTTTAAGTGAGACTACAGTTATACTGTATATAGTTATAAAGTGTGTAATACTTATTGTTAAATAAGTTTATATTGTCTGTATTTTGTAGTGTCAGTAAAGTACTTAAAATATTTATTAATACAGTGATATGTTTTTGTTTTTTTAATGTAACTTTTAGTGTTTGACTATAAAATGGCACCATAATGAAAGTCAACTCACTGTACCATTCCTCTTAGATGTAATGGTCCAAACTGTGCTTTGTCCACATTAATGGCATTGAAGGGAGTAGATATTGAGGCACAGGTTCAAATCCTGGATGTTCCACCATGCATGTGGGTTGGCTGGGGACTTCTTCCATTCTTGCTCGCACCTACCAAATATATTATAAATAACAATGTACATAACGTACAGTAACAGAAAACAAGTTTTCGTAAAACAAATGCACCTTGGGGGTTTCTTGACAGCATCTATTTTCCACTTCTGTAGGCATTGTAGTGCAGTAGCCACATGTGCACCTAAATACACGAAATGAAGTAAATGAACTACAGCAAGTGCATGTATCTATGTGTACAGATTCTGAAGGCTCTGCTGTGAGGTACGCGCTTGTGCTCACATGTAAACAAACTTCGTATGCACACGTGGTTTATGACAGAGTCTTATGTATCACTTTCAGTCATTTGAGTCTTATATAGCCAAGCTAACTATATTTTTGTTAAATTAATTTGTTATAGAAGAGAAGCATGTAAATAGGCTTGAAAACGTATGAGCAACAAAACATGCATTATATGGACTAGCCTATATCAAATCTTGAGCAGCATATAAAAACTAAACGATTTATTTCGAGCTGGCTAGAAATGCACCTTTGTTAGTATATAATTACAAGTGAACCCACTAACCATTGAAAAGCGTTGATTTCAAGCCTAGAGTCCAAATGTTCGTCTTGTTCGACATCTTCGTCCTCCGGGTCAGATTCCGGTTCAAACATGTAGAGTTGGACAGTAAATTCTTCTGGTTGTGCCATTTTTAATCCGTAGAAAAAGTTATCTAATGTCAGGAAAACTTCCACACCGCGCGGTTCTGTTATGTAGTGGACTACAACAATGGCTGCGGGGGCGTAGCGCAACAGTTCCAGGTGCCGGGAGGGGGCAAGGCTGTGAAGGAGCTCATTTGCATTAAAGGAGACAGCGCAAAATGAGTCATTTTCTGTCAGTGCTCTGAGAGAGGGTAGGAGAATGGGCTCTGGAGCATAAATTATGAGAAATTAAGATGATAGGATCTTATATTACAGGTATTTTACACAATTCATACATCTTTTGGTATTTTGTAGGAGCATAATATTTGTTCTTTAATAACTTTATAAAAAATATCCTCAAGTTTCTAAAAGACGTGATCACATCAGTCCTGTGTTAAAATCACTTCACTGGCTTCCTGTCGAGCTTAGAATTAAATTCAAAGTTCTCCTCCTGACATACAAAGCCTTTAACAATATGGCCCCATCATATCTTCAGGATGCCATTGTCCCGTATCAGCCAAATAGAGCACTTCGCTCTCAGAATGCAGGGTTATTAGTGGTTCCTAGAGTGTCTAAAAGTACAGTGGGGGGAGAGCCTTCAGTTACCAAGCTCCTGTGTTATGGAATCAACTCCCTGTTGATGTTAAACAGGCACCCACAGTCTCTTTATTTAAGACCAGGCTTAAAACCTTCCTCTTCGGAATAGCTTATGACCAGGTTACTTAGTTGATATCACTAAGATAAGCTGCTGCAGGAGGTAACAAGCTGGGGGAAGTGTGGCAACCTGAGCACTGTCCTCTGTTTCCTCCTATTTTCTCATCAGCATCACTTACTATGTTCTCATCTGTAGTTTGTTCATTGCTATTCACATGTTGTCCCCTGTCCCACTCCCCCTGTGGAGTGTAACTCTTTCAGACGCCTGATGGCAGCTGGACCCCTCTCCTCCTCCTCGCCTGGCTCCTCCTCCTCGCCCGGCTCCTCCTCCTCGCCCGGCTCCTCCTCCTCGCCCGGCTCCTCCTCTTCGCCCGGCTCCTCCTCCTCGCCCGGCCTCCTCCTCACCCGGTCTCCTCCTCTTGCCCGGTCTCCTCCTCTTACCCGGCCTCCCCTCCTCGCCCGGCTCCTTCCCCACCTGGGTAGATGAGGCCATACCGAACTGGCCCACGGGCCTGGACATCTATAGCCTGTCCGTCCATGGGAGTGGATCTCTCCTTCACTGTAGTTCTCCCCGAGGTTTCTTCTTTTTCCCTGGACCCTGGGTTTTTTTGGAGTTTTTCCTTGCTGAGAAGGAGGGTCTAAGGACAGGGGATGACTGGACAATGTTTCATTTGCTGCTTTACATGAATGTTGTTTATTCCTGTTTTGACATGTCTGTGTGTATGTTTTACTCATCCATATCTTGGAACGCCCTTAGAGGCAACTGTTGTTGCGATTTTTGGTGCTACAAAATAAATTGAATTGAAGTTAAATTAGCTTGTTGTTCATTGTCGTTTTCATTACAAACATGCTGAAAATTACCATTCCTCATTATGTGACAAAGATAAAACTACACTGTCAGAGATAAGGCTTATGAGTGATGAGATGCATTATTGTGAATATGACAAATTCTTAATTAAAATTTGACATTTTTCTTGGCAAATGTGAATAATATTTGCTTGTTACAAAGATAGTCAGTTACGAGGTGCCTCACTGCATGTAACTGACTTTATTGTAGTTCTTGGGGCGACAGTGGCTCAGTGGTCAGAGCAGTGATCCACCAACCTGAAGGTCAGGTCGCTCCTGCTTGGAACAAGTGTTGTTGTTGTGTCCTTAGGCAACACCACAATGAAAGTAGTATATACTTGAAATTGCCAACATATTGAGGCATGATTACTGAACCATGAAACGTTTTGTTGCAAATAAGTGTTGCAAGAAACGTGTTGTGAAAAAAATGATGCAAATTAACTGCAAGAGATGTGAGAAGAATTAAACATGAAGCTACCAGGAGCCCATTATCCAGTGCCATCATCCTCCAGAACTGCAACCTACCTGGAGTGGCCAGAAGAAGAAGGTGTTCAGTGCTCAGAGACAAGGCCAAAGAATGGAAGGCTGGAACCCAACCAAGAAACATAAGCTGAAACATCAAAACTAGGACAATAAATATCTGAAAACAGATTTTTCAAAGGTTTTATGGACTGATGAGATGAGAGTGACTCTTAATGGACCAGATGGATGACTGGATCACTAATGGGCACAGAGCTCCATTTTGACTCAGACACCAGCGAGGTGGAGGTGGGGTACTCCTATGGGCTGGTATTATTAAAGATGAGCTTGTTGGACCTTTTTGGGTGAAGATGGACACAAAATGAACTCCAAAACCTACTGTTTTTAGAAGACACTTTCTTCAAGCAGTGGTAAAGATTTTTTTTTTTTTTAACTCTTTAACTTTCCTAAATATTCAGGTTTGAGGTTTATTAACATTTCGGACTGACCGAGAGCACTGTTGTTCTTCAACTATAAAATGAATCCCCATAAATACAATTTGCCTACTAATTATGCCTATTTGCCTACTAATAATAAGTGAAAATAGATCATTCTGAAAACAGAAGTTATTTAAAACTATATGGGAGTGCATTCTGTTATTTATATAAGTGTAGCTTAAGCTAAATTAAAAGTCTTTCTTGACAGAGGTGATAAATCACTAAGCATTTGGTCACAATGCTAATCAAAATAGCGGTAAAGCTCGATGTGCTTCCAGCCGATGGCTCAAAGTCCATTAAATAAAGAATAGGCCTAGGTCTTGGCCAGTACTTCTTCAGCATTATGCACATACATTTGTCTTCAAGGAGGGCAACTTGTCCTTCGAGTGAATTACTCCAACGCTTAAGGAATATTCATTCACTTACTGCTGGAGCAACCTGTCTGCTTCCTGCCCTTCTAAATGAGTGCGATCATTATCAGTGATAGAGAGCAGGGTTTCCCCTCTGCGTCTTGGCAAGTACCTTGTTTACAATATATATTTGATAAAAATGCTTTGCTCAGCAGTAATGTTGATGGATTAAAGCTTGTTAAGGATGGCAGGATCTTTTCAAGCCATCAGAGGCAAAACTTCACTAATAATAGATTTTGCACAAGAGGAAAAAATGCACACAGAGCTTCATATATCCACAAAGGAGATATTAGTCTAAAGGCAACATACTCTAGATGAGCTAATAAAAATGTGCTTTTTCTTCCCACTACATTTGATGTGTCTTTTTTACAAACTGGAGAAAGGCAGATACAAGTCATACTTTGTGGTAGTGGAATTGACATAAGGTAAACTTACGGGATGGTCCAAAACCTATTATTAGATGTGTTTTGCTGCTGTGGAGGATTTCCAATATTAAGATTATGTAATTTGGCACTTACTGATTTAGGACTGTTATAGGATGGTGTAACAAAGTCCACAGGTTTCAATTTGGGTTTAAGTGCTGACAATACACAGGGAACCTGCATGGACCAGGGATGGGCAACACTGAAATAAATTTGTATTTTGATATTTTTGGGATCATCCCGATGACAATATTCAAACAATATTAAAGTCTAATGAATTCATTTTCATTCTATTATACTGATAGTCCCATTAGGCAGGTTTGACTTGGTGGGTTAGACTGCAGGAAAGACAGTACAAGTGAACATTCCATATGCCGTACAGAGCATTCACAATCCATGATAATGAGTTGTTCAGGTCTGACGTGTTCAACATGAAATGACCTCTGACCTGTAAGACAGAACCTGTCAGCTGTCAGCAACATTATGAGTGGTGACTGGAGCCTGTTACCACATTTAACCTGCATAAACTTTAGCCTTTCCCCCTTAAACAGTGTGTGTGTGTGTATATATATATATATATATGCAATACTACATAATAAAATCCTGCCCCCTACAGCTGTCCAAGCTCCACTAAAGACTGCACTACTCTATTAGGAGGATCTCAGGGTCACACAGCGAGCAGACATTTTTCTCACATAAAATCCCACTGACTTATACTCCCACATTTGTTATTCTAGAGGCAGCAGCAGTCTCCACACAGGGAGTCGAGAGACTCAAGTATTTCATAGCTATTTTCCTCCTTAAATTTCATTCTTAATCCTGTGTGGCCCAGCTGCTGTGAAATGCAAGTGACTCAGGTGCATGCAGACCGCACACATTAAACTGTGGCCAAATAGAACAAAAGCTTCTTCTGTACCTGTGTGTGAGAGGCAGTTGTTTCTGTTATGAATGTCTCTGATGCACACTAACTCAAAATCGCATATTAGTGTTTATGTAAAGGTCTGTTACTGTTAAAGAAAGTGACAACGTGTATTGCATGCTATAAGCTTCTTTTATTTCAAGTGGCTTTCCAAATGTGGAGATGAGCTGCATTAAATAGAGAAACACTGAATCACAATATGACAACCCAAATAGCATATTGCCACATGAATCAGTGTAATTTGATTTGATCACAGTACCATGCAAATAACTATACCATAATAAATAAACTGGTGCAGATTTGTACTCACAGTGTTGTGTGTAATAATAATACTAGATAATGAACTTACACTTATGCTTTACAGGTTTGACAAAGCCTCTCAAAGTGCATCACTGTCATTCATTCAACTATCATTCATTCAAATCATACTCGGGGGGGCCCTGGATAAACTCGCGTACACACCACATTCATATTAGGCAAAGTGAGTGTCTTGCCCAAGGACACTGCGGGCGGAATTTGATCAGAGTGGGAATCAATCCTCTGATCTTCCAATTGGTGGAAGTAGAGTGCTCCACCACTGAGCCACTGGAGCCCTTGTGGTCGTGATCCTCCAGCTGAGCCTCTGTCTTGTCTCCAGTTGGACAGGATGAGTCATCCCACAGTATCTCTGTGAGCACTGCTCTGACCAGTGCACCTCCTCCTGGCCTTTCGCTGGGCTCTCATCTTCAGACATTCTACAGCAGAGCGTTCTTACAGTGACTTGTACCTGTCACAGGGATCCTCTCTCACACTCTACGTCCCTGACACCCACTAGAGTGACTATTATGTCATTCAAGTACCACATATCCAAACTTCTGTCGACAATCATTGTTTATGCATCAACTCTATATTTGCTATTCTCTATAGGAGCTCTTGAGAAGAGTGGAAAAATTATTATCGTAAAATCCACCGATATATCTCATATCAACAGACCTTACATTAGAAGAAATTTCTCATTTGCAAGAAAAGAGTTAACTTTCCATTTAGTTTACAGTGGTTTATTACTGTGCTTTTGCACACATTCATAGTCACTTACCAGTTATGTTTTTCATTAACTTCTTACTCCCTGGATCTGCCACAAATATCTCCAGCAACTGTCTCCAGTAGAATTTTCAACAGCTCTCTTCACCACGGGTCTTTGGTAATTAGTAATTACTGTGTATCATAACACTTGAATGTTCACACAACATGCCAAAATGGATCAACATGGGACTCAACAGCCCCCTGGGACAGAATCAGCTAAGGCTAAATAACAGCAACATAACAATAATTCAACAGCAACAGCAAAAAATAAAAAATACAAACAAAAATATTTTAATTCATATGCAAATGACAGTACATGATGTCAGTACTATGTCATATCATAATTGTATCATTACACATGGATACATAACCTAGATGCATCCAACACAAATGACTAGAGAGCTGACCTGTATTTGCACAGTCTATTCTTACTCCCTGATCACCACTTGGCATTGCTAATTGGCTATGACAGGCAGAATACTGCAGCCATTAGGATAATGAATCTCTTACAAGCACGAGTATGTTGTTGTGCATGTGTATGTTTAGGCAGAGCAGAATCAAGGTGTTTGCACTGAGGCGCGCATCATCAACACCTTCAGCCTCATTCAAATCACATGACAAACTGACAGGGAAGGAAAAAGCTGTTCTTTAATGGCTGTCATCTCTCTGTGATCTCTGGGGATCATTTTTAGAATCCAGCATTCTCATTATCAACTATGATATTTCCTTCTTCACACATTCTTTGCACGCCCACTTGTTTTAACTGTTACAGGGCATTTATATTATGCCAGCATCCACATGCTCAGAGACAAAGCAATATGCTTTACCAATAGAACAATATGGAAACATGCTGTGAAGACAAGTTTAGAAAGACAACTAAGATAAGCATCAGTTGCACCATTCAGGGGTGCATACAGAGGCTTGTTTTTAGAAGTATGTTATGGAAGAATCAATAACACTGCTGCAATAAAAGCAGCCAATGAAGGAATCTTTATTGTTCACAATTTTAAGCCTGTGAAACCACATGTAGAAACAGCTCAATTATACACTACACCTTAGTACTTCATGGCAAAAATATATGCACTCAAAATCAAATACTGAAACGTATTTCTGTACCTTTATACAATCTATCTCCTGCTGAAAAATCATTTGCCAATGCCCATAAATAGAATACACTTGCTGTGGTAAACATTTGATTCATAGGCTCATTTTTTTAGATGCCATTTCCCTCATACCACCTCTATTTTACGTGGGAAAGTGTAACTAAATAGTCATTCAATTTAAAAAGTACTTTTATATACAGCCTGGGGAATATCTTGAATGTCAAACAGTAACTTGAGTTCTCGGAGTCTGGGCAGAGCAAAACAGTGTGCAGAGAATAGATAGGAACTGAGAACAATTTAGAGCAGAATACAGAACAGCCTCTTGAAAACAAATGCATATGGGACACACGACTCAGCGGTCACGTCAGGTCACTTATCATATTCAGGGCTGCACTTCAGCCCCAACCACGAGCAAAGACGCACTTATTTGGAAGCTTTAAGATAAGGAAATGGCACAGCGAAAGGCAAAAGAACTCAAAGGCACAAACATTTATCTCAGCAAGGACTGTCCTCGGGCTATGCCTCAAACAAGAGAAGAACTTTAGCTGCATTCAGAGCCGCTCAGCTGCTCAACCAGGTACTGGCACCATATCTTTGTTAGAATTCATTTATCACTTGCCCCTAACCTGATGTCAAACATGGCAAGCCAAGGGAGAAAGTATGCTAAAATGTTTTCAAATTTTATAGGTCCAATATTGCACAAAACTGACTCTTGTGAACTTTAAGCCATGTTATAATGTTGTTACCTCCTCGAAAACATACCTGAAGTTGTGTCCATACACGTTTGACTAATCCTGTGTTATTAGTCATCTCCAAAGTTCAAAATGCTCTGTTCCACCTTGTGATGTCATGCTGTTGCATTTTTTCAAGTTAACAGCTACTTTTTAATTTAGTTCAGTAAAGATGGGTAATTCCAGGGCTGAAATTTTTGTGTTTCTAGTAAAGGTGAATGGAGTTTAAAATCAAAGTGGAGCACTTTCTGTATTACCACAAGACATCACAAAGTGGAGCAGGGTGCCTTCTGTTTGAGAGAAGAATGCAACCTAAATATGCAGGGTTGGTGTGTAAAATGCGTCAGTGAAACAAAACACAACTCCAGGTATGTTTTTTAACGAGGAAACATTATAACATATCAGAAAACAGCGTAATATACCCTTTATTTACAGTGCAATGATGTAACTTAAGGTTTGTGCTAAGTACTGGCCAGAATTTGCCATTTACCAAACCACTATTCAAGTTTTTGTCTCAGACCACAACAGACTTTAGCATAATATCGATGACCTGAGGGTTAATTGAGTAAATGACTGGAGAGCAAATGCATGTAATATATTCTAGATGTATTCTCAAAGTCATTAATCAAGAATTGTTGTAGGAAATAGCTGTGGGAAAAAAATGGCTTGATCGGAATAGGGAATAAGCAGCATACAAAACATGATTTAGGAAACATATTAACAATAATAAAGTGTGTAAAGTGTATACAATCAGTGTCCGTAATCAAATAAATAAATACATAAACTGCAATAAAAACATAATCTAAATGCAAACCAACTTCAGATATGACTCCTTTATGTGGATTGGTTTGCCCCTTAGAATAGATGTTGTAAGTTACCTTTTCTATTAACATCCTGCCTTAAGTGCAGCCTTAGATAGTTAAAGAGGCTATAGGCCCAAGCTTAAGTAAATGTACGGGTGAGGAAAAAATTAAATTTAATTTGGTCTTTGAATATGAATGTCCAGAACAAAAAGACTTTTCAAAATTGACATTTAACACAAAAAATAGGAAAATGTGTGAACACTTCTCCAAACCGCATGAGTTTTACTGAAAGAGGTCTGGATGTGGATCCCACAATTAAAAAAAAAACTTGATAATTACATGACTGAATCTTGATCTCCATTAAAATGTGATTATTTGCACAGCCCTACACACACGCCACAGCGCAACAAGTGTGTGAAGGGTTAAATGAGCCCTCTACAAGTAATTACCATCACAGTGGTGCAGGATGCACGCTGGTCTGTGCTTTGCTTAGTTGCATCTGCTACCTGCACTTGAAACAAAGGCTCTTTTTGATCAAGACTACCATAGCGGGTAGTTATAAATATACCTTTTCTGAACACTCAAACCTTGATAGTTAGAAATACAAGATGACTCACACATGCTTAAATCAACTGCTCAAAATACAGTTCAAAGAAATGATGATGAAAGAGACCAGTATAACATCGTTATAACTCTTAAAAATTTATTTTGCATAAAATGTCTCCATAATTTTACTCAAAAAATATCAACAGGTAAAGTGATTACTTTATAACATATCTTATCTTTAGCATTAAACCTGCGCTCATCTTGATCAACATAATTGATTTTTCATTCATATACAGTCACCTCTATTGTCATAACAGCTGCCTCATACATAGCACCCATTGACAGTGGCCATGTTAGCCGCCATGCAATCTACTCATAATCGATAAGAACATGTGAATAAATGAAGCTATTTGCTGTTGCTGTGTTATGTCAATGGACCTGTATGAAAAGTATGACATTATTGTACTGGGTTGTCAATATTGATGAAGCAGCAGTGCTTGTTCTTCATTTGAATATTGTGCTGCTGTCTTCACTTCAAACAGCACTCCATGCCACCATTGTCTATAGCACAGGAAACTAGCAAGACTAGCATAACAAAATTATAGTCTAAAATCAGCTTGGTGGCAACAATGGCAATGCCAGGAGCAGCACTGGCTCTCTCTATGACAAAGAGAAGAGTGGGGTTTTCAAAATGTGTGTGAACAGACATGGAGTCTCTGTATAGACTTCTACTATGAGTTGGATTTATCATCATATGAATATGAAAGTGATGATTTCCCACTGTTCTGCCTCCACAGCCTGAACACTATAATAAAGCAGATTTCATTATACTTCTACATTCATGAAGGTTATTGCATGTGAATTCCAGACGGTCTGGTTGACTAAACAAATGAATGCAAAATATTAGCTACCTGATATTCCCACATATTTGATTCATGACTGGCCACCAACAAGTCATTTTAACTGGGCTTAATGAGAAAACAATGTTAAAGAATAACAGCAATGTGTCCCACAGGTAATCAGAGAATGTGTTTTAGCCAAAAATATATAAAGATTCTCCAGCTGTTTATCTTGTCTCTTTCATTTCAGCATTGTTGAATGGTTCTTGGATGCAGAAGAAATCAATACCATGTGGGAAATGTGTAAAGACTGGAGCGGCTCCACAGAGCTAACCTCAACTTGCTCCTGCATGCCCCTCACCCACTCTCAACACTCACAGAGACCCTTCCTCTGATCTAGCCCCCATTGCACCTTCCCGCTTTGCCATGGACTGGGAAATTAGATCTGTGCAACTCTCAAGGTCAACCCCAAAGCCTCCACCGCCATGACACCTTACACTTTTCACCATCTGGGCCACGTAAATGAATCTTGGAGTGCAGACTTACAAGAGAAAGATTCAGTGATCTTCCAGACTCCACAATAAACAACATATCAGATGGTGGAAGAAGTCGAACATATTGATAGTTTTGTCTGCCTGCTCTTGCATTGTGGCCTTCCTGTTTGAACATTTACATCAGTTCAACCTTAAAGTTACTTAAAGTCTTAACGTAGACTAGGATTTTTTTCTCCCTATGCATGAATATAGTATGCAAGGGGTGGTGCTAAGTGATGGTTGCATCCCATGGTGCAGATTGGCATCTGAGGCTATAGAAGTAGCTTTCCACCAAATTGAATTAAAAGAATTATGACTAGACTAAAGTATAGTACTATGAAAGGCTTGTCAAGCTTGTAAAACACAAAACAAATATACAACAATATTATCTTAAAGGGATAGTTTGGGATTTTTGACATGAATCTGTATGGTATCCCCATCAGCAGTGTCGTGCATCAACACTGACTTACCTCCCGACATCGTCCAGTGAGCCGACTTCTTGCCCGGTTTCAGTGCTGACGAAAATAATCCAGTAATTTGGACCTCGTAATCACTTGGTACTATTTTCTGTCAGGTCATATCACTGCGCGCTGCTGCCAGGTGAAGTTGCGCCTGTTTCACTGTGTTTACTGCTCGGAAAGTTAACGACAACATGTGTGACTACGACACTGATGATGAAGACATTGCTTTTAGCACAAAGCCAAGGGGAAATCTTTATGAACTCAAATATACTGATGCCAAGATTCACCAGATGGAGTTAGAACGGGCAGAGAGAGAGAGAGAAGGGGCAGCGAATTGGTACAAGTTGAAGCTGGATTTTTGTTGTTATAGCCTGGATAATCACATGTCTGCACCATTTTATATATATATATATATTCTTATATAGCTTATACAAGCTTATATACTTATTGCTGTAGCTCTCTCACGTTGCGGCAGTCAACAGTCTGAGCATGTAAACAATGCCAAACTAGTGAAAAAAGTGTTGGATTCATGCGCAGCTGTCACCTGTCAGCATTGCACAGTGATATGAACCATAAGAGAAAATAGTATCAAGCGATTAAGAGGTCTGACTTTTTCAAGTTCAGGATTCGTGATGCAAATGTATCACTCTTTTGAACACATATTGTTTTTGGTAAGAAAAACGCTTTATTTTTGTGACCCCAGCCAACTTGCGGGACTACTTTTGTCAGCACTCTGAAACCGGGCAAGAACTCGGCTCACCGGACGCTGTTGGGAGGTAAGTCAGTGTTGATGCAGTGTTGGCTGACGGGCATGCCATACAGATTCATGTCAAAAAACTCAAACTATTCCTTTAAGCACCAGCCTACACTAAAACTAAACAATGGCGCTTAGCAATATGCAAGTGAAAGTGTCTGTATTTAAAAGAAGACTGGTGCAGACAGGCGGACATGAATATTTGATGTCCGAGGCCTTGAGTGCATGACTGCAGCACATTCTGGAGTGTCCCTAATGGTGTTACCTCCTCCTCTGCTGATCTAGGCTCTCCGCAAGACTCCCTTCAGATTAGCTTCTAAATGACATCACCTCACTTTCTATGGCACATTTGGAAGGTTTTTCCAGCAATGTTTAGTTACTCTGGAACGTTTGGGGTCTTTTCTATCACGCAGCAAAATTACAAGACAAAATCTCGTGCCACAAGGTCTCGCAAGATAAAATGAGATTTTTCCCACTGAATTGACATTTGGCTAGGACAAAAAAAATCTGTTAAAGGGCCCATATGATGCTATTTTCTGATAATATTGGTTCCTCATCATAGACATACCTGGAGCTGTGTTTTATTTCATTCACACTCATTCACATTTCAAAACACTCTGTTCCATCTTGTGATGTCATGTGGTAATACAGAAAGTGTGTTTTTAAACTCCATACATCTTCACTAGAATTATTTGGATAATTTCAGCCCTGGAATTGCCCAACTCTACTGAACTAGAGGTAAAATGTATCTGTTAAACCTGAAAATTACCACTACATGACATTATAAGGTGGAATAGACCATTTTGAGCTTTGGAGATGAAGAAGGATTATTCAGACATGTGTGAATGAAACAAAACATAACTCCAGCTATGTTTTTGAGGAGGTAACAACATGGCTTAAAGCTCACAAAGGACCTTTAAGAACTAAAAATTTACACCATGTGAGAAGCTATAGTTCCAAAAAGCAGTACTACTACAATGCTAAACTATTAGATTTACATAAATGAAAATAGGGCAGAGTTGCAAACTAGACTGCACATTTATTTACTATAAATTATGTCAAAATCTCATCTTGTCTCCTTCTATTGGACTGAATCTTGTAGTGTGTCTCGTCTCTTGAAAGTTTTGTCATCTCATCCCTACTAAAAACGTATCAAACAAACAGTTTAGAATTCCTCCCTCGTGTGGACGCCATTCATTGACCTTGGACAGTTCTTGAGTATCCGTTTCCTGTATTTTGGGAACAATGGGGACAGAAGTATTGTAGTATAGGCCAAGCTATACAAATCAGCACTATACTCCCCCATATGAGTGTAGGGAATGATTTAGGACAGACCTGCTGTTTGAGCTGGCCCTCTCTTTAAAGCGCACATTTCCCAGGCTTAGAAAAACATCTTATTACCTCAGTAGGCCTTTTCCGTCTTTAATTAAAACATTTGGTGAAGCGATGGGTTGAAATGGCTGGTGAAAAGTGGAGGCATACGTCACCAGGAGGATTATGGGCGACTAACACAGGAGAAAGAAAGGTACTTAACGGTGGAATTACAGCTGAAATGAGTTTTTAATCGTGCAGTTAATGTTGGGGAGATGTGAAGCTCAGAGACAGGGAAAATGAGTTCTCTGAAGGATAACAGGCCATCAAGGGAGCCAAGTGGACAGATTACTTTAGATTACATTGCATACAGGCACAGACAATAGAATTCAGTGCATATCAGATATCAAATCATACCATCTCATAAAATAGTTTACAATACTACAATACTTTTAATATCAGTGTGATTAAACAAGTTGCAATATATTTTTTCTATGAGAACTAAATCAAATGCTACACTTGCCTGTCTTAAAGGAAACGCTATTTTCTGATCTATGGTATCATGTTTCCTCATCAAAAACAGACCTGGAGTTGTGTTTTGTTTCATTCATACATGTTTAACAAACTCTGCATATTTAGGCTAAGTTCTTCTCTCAAACAGAAAAAAATGTGGTTATACAGGAAGTGCTCCACTGTGTTTTTAAACCACATACACCTTCACTAGAATCATTTCAGTCATAATCTTGACAATCGCTACTGACCTAAAGGTAAGAGGTAGCTGTTAACTTGAAGGCCACCACTTCCTGACATCACAGGCTGGAACAACATGACAATCCAGGGTTACTCAAATATGTGTGAATAAAGAATGTTGTTGATGAGGCAATAACATGGCTAAAAGCTCACAAAAGTCAATTTTGCATAATATAATAGGACCTTTAAGGAAAAATCTGTTGGCTGTTCTTGTCCACTTCCAAGATGTAGAGCGGAAGTCACCACCTATAACAAACGCCAACTCATGCCACACTTAACATTGGGTGCATTTACATGGTCAAAAAGAAATAACCTGAAAACTGCAGTTCAGATTTATAAAAAATAAAACAAAATAACCTGGTGACATGAGAGTTAAATAATAGATGGTAAATTGTGAAGTAAATTTGGAAGACGAAGTACAGTTCATCTTAAAATAACTTTTTCTCTTTGAACTTTTAACATTTTTCCCTTTTACTTTCATCTTTGCCTTATTTGTTTACCCATTTTGTATAATTATCCTTGTCAAATCCTCAATCAGAACAATCAGAAAGAAATCAGATCACTCACATCAGATGTAACTGTTCACATGACATTTCAAGAATCAGAATGCCAAAAATCAATTTTTTTTTCTGCATGTAAACAAAGCCAATGACAAATGCAACAAGGGGTCTGGTGGAGTTGCAGCTTCAGTGCAGTGTTCCTGCCAAAGGTCACATGCACTCATTTGCTATCTCTTATCCTATTGCACACTGCACTTATTATAATGTATGCACAGATTCATTGCTGCATAAATACATTTAGTGTGTATTTTTTCTAGTCGGAGCTGTAGAAGCAGGAGAGCTGAATGTGTGTCTGTTAATGAGATAGTGGTTATCTGAGTAGAACAGCTCCTCCCAGCCTCCTTTGGCACAGCGTTATTGTGCACCAGAGAGGAACTTGCCGTGTCATTACTGTTGAAAGGGTCTAATAGAACAGCACCTACTCCGTTCCATGTGAGGTTGCCATGACCCAGAATGAGCTGCAGCCCTGAGTGGAGAGGTGTAATAATGTGGGATGTAGTCAGATTTAGAGTCTCTGCCCCGCTTGTACCGGAGCTCCGTGATCCCATTTATTCGCCCTCCAAATGAACACATCATTCTGGGTTATTATCTAAATGATCCCCTTGGCACAGGCTTCTAACCAAAAGTTCTCAACCTGCACAATTGTAAGAAGCAGGCTTGTAAAACCATCTCTTTTCCTGGGAGAGCTTATTCACTGTGGTCTGTATTGGTCAGTCAAGCATTCTAAATTAAACTTTCTTTATGATAAAGGCCCTTCTAGGCAGGCTTATATAAATTCTTTTCAAAAGAAATTGACCTGAGTTATTGCCTTTGACGGATACCTGCTCATCACCAATGGAACCAGTGTTTTAGACCTATTTCTGTTCTATTCTGAAATAAGGTTATGGTACACTTTATTGTCAGAGCAGGGAAATCTGTCCTCCGTATTTAACTGTGACCAGGTACCCATCTCCGGATTTTGAGCTAAGCTTTGTCACCTTAGCTGAATTATTAAACTTATTGTGTATGTATTGTTGCCTGGCAAGTTCATACTGATCATTTTATATTTTTTTATACAGAAGGATATTAGTCTGGTCACCACTCACTTGTCTGCGTCTCGAGTCAGGCTCAAACTGTCACGGTTTGAGTGTGGTTGAGGACCCCAAAGCAGAGACATAGGCGCAGGTAGATGTTTAACAGGTTTATTGCCGGGAATGAAGGATGTGGTGATGGAAACAGGCTGGAGACATAGACGGAGGGAAGACACTGGGGTAGACTCACGGGTAGACTCACAGGTAGACAGACTGGACAACAAGTTCAGGCAGGACGACGACGTGGACGTGGACAGGGACAAGCAGGATGAGGACGTAGACGAGGGAGAGAGGAGGAATGAACTGACAAAGAACAAAGGATAAGGACAGAACTAAGTAGTGGAGCTGATTAGACAATTAGCTGCAGGTGAACCACCAAGCAGGTGATCCACACTGCAGCATTAGCCCAGCCACACCCCCAGAGGAGCAGACAGACACAGAAGGGACGGGGAACACCAAACCCTGACACAAACATGACTATGCAATCAGATTCATTTATTTCAGTAGAGCAAGTGAAACAAAGGAGCTCATAATCACCCATAATTTTGAACTAAATACATTTTTCATCTCAGATTAATAGAGCTGAATGCTTCTTCAGAAATCTAGAATGTTTTGTTCCTTTATTTTTTCCCTTGTAAAAAGCCATATTTGTTATGAGACTGGTGGGCCCTGCTAGTCCCTGATTGGCTAATCCACCTGTCAGTCACGCCAATCCGAACTCATCTGATTCAAAAGTGATAAGACACATATTCATTCATTCATTAAGTAATATCAGGCCATTTAAACAACACAACTTTTAATGGAATTCATTAGCTTAGGGCAGGGCAGGTATAGGCCGGTACTTCTGAATGGCCCATATAGAGGCCAAAAGATGGAGAGAGCAACATGGCAAATTCTTTGTCTAATCTTCAACATGGAGGGCTTGTTTTCTTTTTAATTCAGATGAACAGAGGAGCCGATTGTTATTCCCCAAAGCATTTCATTATTGCAGGCTGTGATAACATCTTTAATTTTATTTTAAATAGGTTCATATGTCCATCATAAAATACTCCTGTGTGGCTTTAATAATTGCTTGCAGATAAGAGACGCTATGGGATGAGAACAAGGACAAAAAGGAAGAATGTCATTCGTAAAGATGAAGACACAAATGATGAAGCTCAGTGTCTGATGGGGTCCACATTGTTGCTTATCGCTACTGACATCACTTCCTGTGGCATTCACTGGCTTTCGTCGCTATCTTGTCATCACTAGTATTGAAATGGTGGCATCTGCTTCGAGTCTCAGACAAAGGGACTATAGAGTGAGGTTTTCAGTGAAATCTTCAGTTTTACGAAAGGATACTTGATTGTAGACAACTTGAAAATGCACAAACGTTACAAAAGATCAATTTCATTTCAGTATTT
Source organism: Odontamblyopus rebecca (assembly GCA_030686955.1). Lineage (NCBI taxonomy): Eukaryota > Metazoa > Chordata > Actinopteri > Gobiiformes > Gobiidae > Odontamblyopus > Odontamblyopus rebecca. Next base: position 26,229,613 of record CM060656.1, read on the forward strand.
TACCACACTTGTCTTTTTAATCAGATAGATTTTAGAAAAGAAACGTGCAAACTTTAACTGGATTTTTAAAACACCAAATTCCATTACAGATTCATGTTCCACACAATGACCTCCTCTTTTGCCACAGCAGCCAATTTGCAGACAGATATTTGGCATACTGCAAAAGCTCTTGACTGCCACTAGACAGCAGAGGTAAGATGGTGTCTGGCTCAAGGACACAACTATTGTATCATGTGGGACATGGGAAGAGCTGATGCTTTTCTATGTAAAAGAAAAAAAGCCTTAATTTACTCAAAAACCCGGTCAGAAGAAGCCTCTTGTATGAGTGGTGTAACATATGCACTCTTGACTGAATTTGATTTTCTTCTGGACAACTAGGGGACTGTACAGAAAATGAAAAATCTAAATCTTTTTACCATGCTTATTTTTGATAGATATTCTGTGGTGACACCAGAAACATGTAAGCTTTTACACTAAGCATTACATTAGGCTGTTTGACTGTCCCTAGGCCCGAACATACCTCCAGTGGCACCTGACGGGAAGCCCCGTCTGTCTGCCATCATTTCTGAGCCACTGTCAGGCTTCTCTGGCAGGCCCCAAAATTGCTATGTCAACCATAAAATTAGCTTCAATTCAAATTCACTACAGATACTTGGCAATTCTATTCCATCAGGGAAATTCTATACTCCCCTTTTATGTCACTCCTCTCTAAGAAGAAAAACAAAGGGCTCAGATAATGTCATGTGGTGAAATCATTTATTCTGTTCTCATCCAACCATTCTACCAACTCTCTGATAACTATGGGAAACCTTTAAGTGTCATTTGTGACACCGGCACTGTCGTAGTCATGACTTTTGATTTGGTTTGTCCCACAGGAGTGTATGTTATCCTCATTTAACAAGTTTTGGTTATTTCCTTTTGCCTTTATCAGAAGCATCACCTTACGTCTTGTTGTTGTGACATGTTGAATACTTCGTCCTTACAAAGTACAAAAACTACAAAATAGTTATTATGGATAGTATGTTCTCTATTGGCTGATGCTTTATGGGAAAACTCCCTCATCCTGGTTCATCACTGGACTTGATGGAATATTTTTCATAAATGTTACACAGACGTGCGGAGACGGGCAAAGGCCCAAGGGTTGATGATCAAAAATGTTGATCTTTGCAGAACTTGATGTTTGAGTAAACAAAGAAGCCTGAATCTCAGAGGGAGCTGATTCTATTGATTAAATGTTGTGAAATCAACAGTAATGATGGATGCTTTATTAGGCCCTTTAATGACTGATGTTTTTTTAATGACTGTGTAATAAGATTACCTTTTCCCAATGAAAGCCATCAATCCTGCTCCCTGCTGTCTCAGCTCCAGTCGTACACATCTGAACCAGTTCAGATACTAAACTCCAAGCTTTTTGCTTTTTTATTTAATGGTTAGTTTTAATGAATATAATTAATTACATATTTATCCAGAATGAAATCCATTAGCATAATTATTTATCAGTTAATTAGAGGGCCCCTGCAGTCAAACTGGAAGACATTATAAAACATTGCACACGGTTGTAATTGGTTTGTGATATAACCTTTTGTTGAACAATTCAATAGCCTTGGTGGAGTAAAGTTAAAGTGGAACAGAGTACTGGGACAATTAGATGAGTTGTTGAGGGAAGTAAAAATCATGTGATATTTGATTCTAAAAAGTAGTAAACCAATAGTTAAATCACAGAAGCTCTCAAATGTTGATTATGATTGTAGAGTGCACCCTGCTGAAGCAGCTTCTGAAATAAGTTTGCAGCAAACATATTTATTCTACATGTTCAATTGTGCCGTGCTGAGCCTGAGCTTTGATAACATTGTTAAAAATTTATGTTGACAACATAACAGCATCTATATCAGGCATGTCCAAACTATGGCCCGGGGGCCAAATGTGGCCCTCAGACCAGTTGTTTTTGGCCCTCGGGCTTCCAGGTGAATTGGCCCATACTACCACAAGTAGTACTTTTTACTGCATGTTTTTGAAATCTACCTTGATCAAGCAAATGTAGTTTGTCCTTTTGAGGGATGAACAAAGGTCTGGAGGGTCATTTAAACCTGTTATAAATGCACAGTTTTTAATTACTCACTGTTTTGACCTCCAGTCTATGACCCTCGATCGGCCCTCACGCTGCTCTGTGTTTTAATATATGGCCCTAGATGAAAAAAGTTTGGGCACCCCTGATCTATATAGAAAGAGTGTGTTTTACTCTGAAACATGTCCAATGATAGTATTGGTTAACATCTTATATTACTTGAAGATTATATTTTGCAAAATGGAGATATTAACTGATACTAATGGTCTATATGGCAGCAAAACCGATATGATCATTTGTTAGAGCACAAACAGAAAACCCGGGATCCAGAATTTAAACTTCTCAGAGGAAAAAGAAAAGGGAAAAAATATCACAGGAGATCGTAAATTTAATCAGAATCAGTGAGTGAAGTACAAAACTCTGAGGTGAGAGAAATGTGTGAACAAAATGCTGATGATCAGTGAGTTCATTTCATATGCATCAGTGAAATAAATACATCTGTTACACATACTGTCTTAAGGTACTTTCACACCGGACGCAGCACACACGAATTGTGCGAGCAATTCCCATGTTAATCCTATGTAGTAATGTGTTAATGTGTAACTAAAGCACTGCGGCACGTATCACATCGGTGGCACAAAGAATTTTCAGTGTTTCAAGTGAATCGAGCGGCGCAATCAAGGTGAACGGGCGCTGACACGTGAACAACAGGAGTGAACAATGAGTGAGCGTTTAGCGTCATGGAAGCTCTGAGGGACCAGTGCGAATGGTGAAGCAGAGTCCAACATGCTCCAAGTCTACATGGGATATAATTCTACAGGCCTAATTGGACCCATATCAGCCACACCGCCTAACTTTAAACAGATGCTTCTGCTCTAACTCAGCTGCTACATGTCAAATAAAAACATACCAAGTAAAAATCTTGTAAATTCCATGTTTGTCAATGAAACTCTGAGCTCTAATGTGCAATGACAAACGTTGTGGCCTTTTCGGTGTAGCCTCAGAAATGTTGATGCACTCTAAGTTGTTTTTCTTTACAAACAAACATCACATTAACTAATAAAAACATTGAAATTTAATAAATGATTGTGTTTACATACAAAAAGGAAGAAAGAACTAAAGAAATATGTAAAGGACAAATCAAGGTCTTGAACTCAGAGTGTCCACACTAAAGACAAGTGATTTAACGTAGTGAGCTAAACTACTACTATATAATGTAGGGAAAAACTTGGTTGTGGGTAAATAATGTTACATATAAAATATATAAAGTATTTTATTCTTATTGACACTGACCAGTTCTTTATTCCCAAAAGGACCAGTGGGGCACTGCCTCACCTGCCTCCCCTGACCGCACGTTGCTGGTACTCCACCTCTCTGTTTCCCCTCTCCACTCAGCTGCAAACATGGCGGCTGCTGCGTAGTGTCTGCTCTTGCCTTCAGTCAGACGCTCGTCCCTTTTATGACCAAGACAAATGTACGTCTTGCGAATCAAGTGTCTAATTCATGTCGGAAGCGGCTTCAAGCAAATGTTTCAGTGGTGCATTGGTCGTGGGAGGCACGATTTGAAGCTTTGTATGTGTACACGGCTTTAGGAGGGAGTGGTGACTAGACTGATTTCCCTCTATATAAAAAATACAAAGATATAATTTGTAGAATTATATTTGTGTCTGGGTAGCCCGGACTAGTTAAATAGCCTTTTTGAACAGGATGCTTTCTTGACTAACATGGAGTAAAAACAAACCTGTTTGCAGCTTGCATGTGGTGTTGATAGGCTAAAATGTCAGCACTCCTCTCTCGTTGACATGTGGAGCTAGCAGCAGCAATGAGGTATGAGCTCCTGGTCACTGGGGCTGTCAGGAGTTTGTGGCACAAAGCCTCAGGCAGATGTCTCTACCTGTACTCTCTGTTCCGACAGGAGAGGGTGGAAAGTCTTTCCAGAGCAGGCCACTATAAAAGGTGATCATAGCTCTGACAGGCTGTGAACACTGAGCAGGGGTCAAAAGGACTGACCCACTGATCCGTCGTCTGCACTGCTGTCACTGAAGGGAACCAGTTTGTGCCTTCTACAAGCTCTATGTCAAGTCTGCTGCACCAGTGTGGCATCCCTATGGTAAAGACAAAGGATAACTAGAGTTTTAATCCTCCTGTTAAGTAGTCTGCACCTACAGCCAGAGTCATGTTTACTAATAATTCAGTTTAGTAGTGACTGAGGGGCTTGTGTCACAGCAAGAAGTTTCCAGGTTCGACATGGGCCTCTCTGAGGAGTTTTTCTGTCTCAGGTTGTGTACTCCAGTTTCCCTTATGGTCCCAAAATATGCACAATAGGCAATATCCTGGAGCTAAGATAGTCCTGACCAAACCAGGTTAAGGATCTGGAGATGGGTTCCTGGGAGCTCCACAGCTCTCACAGGTTTCCCTATGCAGCAGCATTGAAGGTTGCAATGCAGAGGGCAAATTTCCATATGGGGAAAATAAAGTGTACCTTATTAACCTTAACGGCGCCAACAGATGTCTAACATCATTCAGAACATAGTGAGACAGTTAGTTTGTGACCTACAATAGCACAGGATTTATGGGTCATATGACACGTTCTTATATTGTACACACTTACACAACTTGAGTCTGAACTGAATTAATGTATTTTCACTCTCTTCCACAGAAAACCTCATTTAGCAGATCGAGCTGGAGCTGAAAGCTAATTAAGCGTACAGTTGATGCCGTATTGTTCATGTAAATCCCAAGAGTTACTGTCTACACAGAAAGTAAATTACGTTCTGTATGCGGCAGCTTAGAAACATGAAAATGACATGAATATTTTCCCTTTTATTCATTAGACACATTAGTAAACCTAATGAAAGCACTAGAGTGACATTGGTGCCTTTAATTATTTAAAAAGCTTTGCAAGTTTGACAAATTGGTGATCCTGACCAGGTCTTGAGAGCATGGAGGATTTATTGTATGCAATTGAATGCACACAGAAACTAAAAGCCTCCATAGGATTTACTCTGTATGAGATGGATAAACATTTCCAGCTGTAAAATTCTGTTGCAGCCCAATGGCAACAGCATCTGAGTAATTACACATAAAGGAAAGTGGTTTGCTGTGAGGGATACTGATGTGGAAGCAACACACAGCTTTATCAATATTGAACATAGTGATTCAAGTTAATAGTATTTCATTGTGAGAAGTGACCATCTGATTCATTTTGAATTACCCAGCTCTAGAGTGAAGTGAGTCACTAAATAAATTTTAAATAGATTTCTTAGTCCTCCATTTGAGTTTTGGCAACTTCTAGACCTGTCATGATAATTAATTTTGTTAGTTTAATATATTGCTGAAGTTAATAGATGATAATAATGAAACTTATTAATGCCACTGACACAACAACCCATGAGCAGATTTATACTAAAAACTATTATAAATATACAATACTGTCTAAATAATGAGCTGCAAAAATAAATAGCAAAATTAAACACTTCCACATTAGAACTATGGCTTAAATTTTACAGTATAACCAAAAGATAACCAACAATTTCCAAATAGTTCAAAGAAAATGAGCACACTATAAATACTGACCCAAAAATATATTATTCCATCTATATTGATCGATAAGTTGCTATAATAATTATAACGACAGGCCTAGCAACTTCCGGGGCCCTTTTAACTACATCATCGTCTGAGTTAGAAAGTAAAAGTGAGTGAATAGGAGACATTTTATTGGTATATAACACATCACTGGATGAGTACACGGTAACATGCGGTCACAACCCCTTTATCTCTTTTACAGGGCTGTCGTCTCGTGACCTCCTCTGTCATTCCTCAACATCAAAGGACAAACACTCAATACTTAGGGTCGCTCTCTGTGCACAGTGAAGTGATCTAGGCCAGGCGTTCATTTTCCCCTTTTAGAAGTGTGCTAATGAAGTCACAAACAGACTGACCCGGTGGGACGTGCCCGGCCTCAGTAGCACAGACTCCGGGAGAGACTTGAGGACTAATTGGCAGCACCCTTGTTTCTAGTGTAATCGCACTTATCTGGTGAGTCACCTTCGAGGGTCATTAGGAGGCGCTGGATTAATTGAGCAAAGCGAGGTGGAGTGGAGAGGGGGAATAGAGGGTGCTGCCACTTGGCCCATTACGCAGGCCACAAACTTTTTTCCAAGTCTGACATGTCCGCTGACCTGGGACACTTCAAATCACACTGCTTAATCTTCCCTCCACTGTGACTACAACAAATGCATTTTCTTTTTATAGTTGCGATTATTCTTCAGAGGCCTCACCCACCTCACCACTTGAGCGGATATGTATAACTTTAAGTGCAAAGCGGACTAATGACACTGCTTTTAGCCTGCGCACATCAGGGACTAAACACAAGTGGAGAGAAATATTTGGGTAAAAAATTTTAAAAATCAAATACAGTGGGTTAGGGTTAGTGCAATATCTTGTTTCTAAGAATGCTGAAATGTGTATGTCTATTCATATCAAGGACATGTGCAGTATGGTGCCTGCCAATATAGAATGGTGTCATAAAACGGGCCGCATAGGGAATAGTGTTGTGCAGATTTTGGCTGAATACCACAAGGAATATATTTTCAAGGTCATCTTGTCAACTGTTTGAAATGAGTTTGTGAATAGGCAACATTCTTCCTTTTTACTATGCTCCCTCTGAGTTTTACATCACTGCAAAGAATATAGATTTTCATCCAGACATAAAATGTGTAGTTTATAGTAACTCACATTATGTCAATTTGGCCACATTTTACATGTTATGTGTAAGAATTGTCCAGAACCTCAACATGTATATTATAGAGTATATAATTTCAGTTTACTAGACACGTAGAGTAAATTGTGCTATAAAATATTCATTTCCTGGTCAAGACTTTAGCTAAAATGATAGATGTATTCAGTGGCGGACCGTGGTCTCAGGACCTGTGCCAGCTGCCTATATTTACAGATATAACTATAACTATCCATAGGCCTACAGACCAAAGCGACCATATACAGCCTCAGCTCGTGGACTCACCTGCAGAGGTGCCCTGGAGAAGGCAGAGCTGTACCAACCCATATCAATGTAGACCACACGTACTACTGATACTCAATATTTAGTGTTTTTGTTGACTACACTGATTGCCCTAGTGCCTCATCTCAGCTGACTGAAGTCAGAACACACATCACAGCCAACAACTGAATGCAACTATAATAGGGAATCACAGGGACACTCACAATTTGATATGCGATACATGGCTCACTATATTATCTTGTTAAACCACCATTGTTAAACCACTACACTACACTACACTGCAAAGTTAATATTAATGTGGCAGTAGGCGCCGTGTTTCTATTGGCAGCCTATTAGGTGTGGCCTGAGTCTTTAAAGGGTGGGTCTCTTACCTGCGCCCCTTTTGGTCGCCTCTGACGTCACCCGCTGTCTCTGGAGCAGCGCCACAGCACGAGTGAGATTAAGAGTCAATATCACCTAAAATCCCCCTTCTTTGGCCTCAGGCCTGGTGATTGTGCCCCGCGTTGCGTGTTCCAGTATCACGTGTTCTGCATTTATCCTTTCGCCAATGTGTCCAACAAACACCTCCTTTCGCAGACTTCCGGCGTGTGCGCGAGGTATGGTACTTCCTCCGGCTCGTGTGCGCAGCATTTTGTTAAACGCTCCGGTGAGAATTTCTGTGATTTGTGAAACTGACAGTGACCTGGACATTCACCTGGCGCTGTCCTGTAGTGGGTGGCGTCCAGGGCCCTTTCTGCCCACGAGGACGCATCCAGCCTCGTGCTGCGCACTGCGCATTTATACGCGCCGGTCAGGGGTTCGCTCCGTTTAATAAAAACATTGGATATTAAGAAATTAATTCAGTACTCTGGTTACACCCACGCTCCGCGCCAGGTGCTCGGGTGCGCGCGGTGCATCCTGGGAGTTGGTATGTATAATTATGCATGCCCCCTGTCTTGCTGCGTATGAAACTGAACAGTCCATAACCTAAATTATAAATTATTTCCTTATGGCTGGATTTCCTCACGAGCTTTCCCTTTCTTTTTTTTCTTCCTCTTCTCCCCTTCTTGTTGTTGGGAGTTTTCCCTTTTTGTCCCTCTCCTTCTCCCCTCCCAGCCGCTGTGGTTATTCGGTCTGCTTAAGGCGGAATTAACGTTGTTAAAGACTCTCCTTAATGGGTTTTACTGTATGTATGAAAGAGTGAATGAAAGTTTTTTATAAATTGTTTCTAAAATATTTTGTATAAATAAAATCCAAAGTTATCAAATAAAATTGCGCTATTGCCTAGTTCATAGCTCTGTCGCCTCATGCTTACCTGTGTTTGCCTTTTTACATTATAATTGATTCCTTTCGGGGTGGCATTGCTGGATTTTATGACTAAGTTGGGGCTTGTGAGCAAAATTGGGGCCTATTCATAATTTTAGGGCCTTCTGTCCCCTGTGCCACGACATTAATCTTAATAATCAAGACTGTGAACTTGTCAAGAGTATTGTATGAAGAAGTTTCCTTCCTGGTAGTTTGATATTTTTGCACACCCCTAAACTATATTGGGCACGTTTTAACTTTGTTTTCTCATTAGGCTATAATCCAACACCACTGCTGTCTTCACCAGTTGAGTACTTTAACCCATGTTGGGTACATGTCGCCATGTGTAATCCAACCATGAAGTATAAATCTATGAATCCAACAGTTCATTCATCGTGTGCTCCCAGTGTCAAGAAATCCTTTGCTGGTAGCCTGGTTGTTTTAACTACCTTGCTTAGATGCTCTTCTGAATGTTTCATTACCTAACATTAGGTAACAAACATAAACTCCTCCTCTTTAAAAAAAAAAAAATCTCATTATTTGTCCAAATGAAAGCCTAATCTTTTTCAAACTCCATCAAAAGTGAAACAGACTAGGATAGCTCTAGTCACTCAGGCAAACACCCAGTGTGGCATCAGCTAGTGGCCAGTGCAGTGATGACAGGACAGGGCCAGGCCCTGCACTGAGGACAGCTGGCCTGGGTGGGACTAAGCCCCTGCACCAGTGCTGCCTGTCAATCAAGAGCAGAGGGACAATCTAATTGGTCAGTTTTATCGCTAGGGCCAGCAGCTTGCAGACAGAAGGCCCAAAGAAAGGAGCATTAATTTTTATTTATTTATTTTTTATTTTAGATTTGAAAGTGATTTAATTAATTAAATCATTATTTTACATTTTTTGTTGCAATAATATGGATCTTTTGTATGAGCAGCTCTTGCGGTCAAAATATGTCTGTTACATGCCATCTGCATCTAATTCTAAAGTGTTTTGTTGTCCAATCAGGAAATGAGCATTAGCATACTAGTCACTGTTAGCTTTAGCGTGAGTGCACTCACTTCTGGTCTCTGAAAGTTTTAATTAATTGTGGTGAATAATTAGTAGCCCTGCACAATTTTGCAATATGCAATAAGGATATTGTAATATACTTTTTGACTCTATAATTACAGTCATCATAAAACAAAACAAAATTATTTAACTCTGAGATAAAAAAAATACAAAAAACAGAAGTGAATCAAGGCTAACTTTGGTCTTAATTTAAAAAAAAAAAAATCACTAATAAAATCAGCTTTATTTAGCATATTCTTTTTTTTCATATGGAGAACCATGGTCTAATATATTAAGTATGTTGCGATATAGGTGAGGAATAACTGAACCATTTAAAAATGAACTAGTTCTGTTCCTTCTGACTTCTCAGGTACAGCACCTTTAACTTGTGTGTTTTATTGTTCCCCCTGAAAGAACAGTGCAGGAATCTTCCATTATGGATTTGCAGGACCCATAAGTCCACTCTTGTTTTTTTCAATGTCAAAGATGAGATCAGCTCCACCCTTTTGATGGCTCAGCAGGTCAGTGTGCACTTACTGGCGTGAGGTTACATCGGCACCAATATAAAGCCTTTTGTGGTGGGGGATCAACCACACATCTTGTAACCAGGCACAGCCTTGTTCTCCAAAAGTAACTTCTCCTTCCTTTCTTTGGTTAGCACTTGAATATTGTTAGGTGCTTGCTGAACAAACTAGATTTAACCTTCTCTAATGTTACCAGATTGATGCATTCACTGCAGTTGTGTTGGTTGTTTTGTTGGTACAGCTGGATCAGGGCTAGATGGATGTTGATGGCGCTGACCTTTTACGTACGTGCTCCTCCATGCATAGCACCCCGGCAGAGGAGAGGCTTGTCAATGGAACAATATGTCGGCGTACGCTCTCTAATCTCGTACTAAAACAGCAGCAGCTTTCTCATTGAGGAAGAAGCGGGAGACAGACGAAAAGGGCAAATTTGTGTTCTGCTACTTCGAAAAAACATGACTTTCAACTGCACTGTAAAAAAGAAAGGGAATTGTGGGAGCTGTGGGGGCAACAAAATGTCAACATGATAAATCCAAGCTTAACAAGATCTCTCTAAGCAAATCCAGAAATTAATAATCAAACAAATCACATTTTTAGAATAATTGGCTTTGGTTCCTCATCAATCCCCAGTGTGAGGTCTATAAATCGGGCCTTAAAATAAGTTATGGCTCATTTATTGGCTTTGCACTGCCCTGTGGGGTGCAAACAGAGAAGGATGGTGCGTTTTATTAGCAAAAGGATGGTGCTTGTAAAACTAGGCTTGCCAGACCTCAGAGGGTGTCAGACTTACATGAAAGTAAGATCAATCATGCAGACCTGTGTCGGTGATAGATGGAGGGGCGGGGATTCTGTTCTTACTCATGGGCTTACCTCAGAGGTTTGGTCCACAAACTGTAACTACGCATTACATCAAAGCAAGCATAACTAGAAACAAGGTGGCAAAACTGCTTTTCCATGAGTACAATATAAGCTAATATTTAAAAAAAAATATAGAGAATTTTAAGTGGATCCAGGTGAGGTACAGTTCATCTTATACTCAACTATTGTCTGGCCACACTGCTTGTAGCTCTCCTGAAGACAAAAGACAAAATATGTATCTAAGGGAAATTATTCTGTGAGTCATAATAAAATAAAATAACCTTATTCCAAAGACTATAATTTAAAGACATTTAAACATAGTGGTTTAGACTTGATTGTTTTAAACTGTGGGAACCACATGACCCCTGTGGGAACCACATTGGGTCATGTCGTGTAGAGATCTCACCACTGGACATAATGGTGCTGTGTTGAAGTTTCCTGTTGCAGTAAAGGGGAAGTCTTTGTGCTTCTTTTTTTTCCATAACTCCCTGTCACTCGTCTATAATTGCTCCCCTATTGTTTCTTCCTGAGCAAATTGTTAATGAGAATTTCCTGCTATGTCGACGTTGTGGGCACAGTCACTTGTTGTCTGCCAGTGCGAGCCTGTGAGTAATGGGTGTGACTAATACAGGCTGGCAGCTTCCACCCGGGTCCCTCCCTACCATCTGTCCCCCGCCACCCCTCTGGGTGCACCGGGGTGCTCTCGGCAGGTTGAAGCAATCATACATCCACAGACGCACTCACATGCACAGGCGACTCCACGTCCAAACACTCTGAAAATGATGTTTTTCAAATCTAGGACTTTGGCACACACTGTGGTTGTGCATGAGTGCACAGTCACCTTCACAAGTTACTCATCAAATCAGAGAACAGACCAGTACTTTCTAAAGTCATCTATCAGAAAATGATACATTAACAAGTTTGGTTCAGTTGACTTGTGTTCTCTGCATTTTGATGTGTGGTCAAGAACAAGAACATGCATGCTCCACTCAGAAGGCTCCTTCTGGTCAAACCGGAGACTTTATTGTTGTGAGTTAAGAGTGTGAGGTGCCCCATATACTTACACTTAAGACAAACTTTATTACCCCAAGGAAAATTACTTAGACAAAGTAGCTCACACATTAAAGACAAAGAATAAGGTACAAAAATAGGCGTGCACAGATTTTGTAAATGTACAAGAGGTAAGCATAAGGACTCGGAGAGACACTAGGAGAACATTATAACACGATAAGAGGCTCAATAAAGGAGATTCAGTACATTAAAGGAACTCTTGTGTGTATTGTATTTCAAAGAAACATAAACAATTAGCCCCCATATTTGTAAGATTTAGTGACTTGATTCCTCTGGTGTTCTGAGTCAGTTTCTCACTTTCCTTAATGTTTGAAGACAAATGAGTTGTGTGAGCCAGTTCACAGGCTAAATGCATTCCTGAATGTCCGTGCTGGCTTAAGATAGGTAGGAGCAGCATGAATCTCATTACAGTGGCCCCCGGACCGGCCCCTGCAGCCAGGTGCATCACTCTCACTGACTTCAAATTGCAGTCCAATGAAGTAGAATTGATTCACAGCCCTGTTGTGTTCTCCCGGGCAGTTTGGGCAAGAATCTTCTGAAGCTGCAGTATTAATAGCTTTCTGGTATCTCTTCTGTCATGGTGTACCTGCAATATCTGGAAGCTGCCATTCCAAATAAACATAACCTCCTAACTTTCACTTGAGGTGGCGATTGGACACAAGTTGAAGTTGTTCTGTTCTTATAGGACCAATGTTTTGGTTTTTAAACACAGTTTTCCCTTATCCTCTTAAAGACTTTCCTGGTATTGTGTCTTGGATCATTTGTGTATGTGTCAGCGTGATTTCAAGAGTTTGAAATGCTTTGGCTTCCATTTAATGTCATATATTGGTGCTTGCTGTAGAACCAGAGTGTATAAAGAAGTGCACTAGGGACTGTGATGTCACCCATAGCTCTCATCAGCTCCAGTCAAATGAAGCTCACCTAGGCAAGCAGCTACAAGGGTAAAATTTGGAGATGAGTTTCATATTGGGAATAAGAATTGATTAACGGACAAAATAGCAAAAATAAAAACACCAGGCTCATATAGAGCAGGTTAATGCAAACATTTTAAGACCAACATGAGGGGTCTGACAGCAGCCGTTAACTTGACCTTGTCCTAAACCACTGTATTTCCAGAAGTGGAAACTTGTATGTTGATGCTTAGCAAAACAAAGCTAGCAAACATTAGCCACAATAGTTCTCTCTTTATTGATGTATGTCACTCGTTTCAAGATCCAAATAAATATTATAAAAATATTATAAAAATTGCAAAGGATTGCATCTATCAAAGTATTATTTGGGTGAAATTTACATTTATTTACACTGAAAGCATTTGTTGAACACCTGTTGAGGTTCCTCCATTTACCATAACTGTAAAAAACAATGACAATGAAGTCTGGGCACTAAAGTCAGTTGAAAAACAAACTGACTATATAATATTTTCACTTGCAGACTCTCTTGTGCGTTTTGGAGTCATATGTGAAGTGTACTCTGAGCTGTAGTGGACAGACCACACTGGGGCAGTGCTGCTGTGGTGTTCCTCTGTGTATTACCCCAGGCACCGTCAGTCTCATTCTGCCTCATTAAAAGAAACAGGCTATGGTCACCACTGACTGCCAAAAATAAAATCCACCAATTATTGACTTCCTATTATTCTGGTCTCTGTTGAATTATAGTGGAATGTATATTATATATTGTGACATTTACAGGCATATTCTCAGTAGTCGATCTGAAGTGGGTGCAGCAAAATTCAATCTTGTTGTCAAAATGTCCACTTGATTATCTTATAATTTCAGATGGAAGGCAGGGGTCTATACCACCAATATGGAAGAAAATGAGAGGATTTTTTAAATGAAAATTCACAATTATTGAATCGGATTACCATTTTTGTAAGGATGGGCTCCCAGATTTGTTTAACTATGCGTCACAGTCCACTGAACTGACATGAATCATGAATCATGAATTTTGAATAGACCACCACCACTTTTTGAAACTAGTGAAAAAAAATCACCTTGTTGCTGATAGAGGAAAGGTTATGGCAGTTTTTGTTTCATTATCCATGGACCAAGTAAAAATCTGTATTATAACAGTGAAAATTGTAAAACACTGGCCTGCCCACAGGCTCATACTCAACTTTAAACTATAGACATCTGTTTAAAGTGCTGCGATGTCACATGAATGTAATCTATATTGAAAGAGTATGACCTCTGTTTCAAATGGTAATGTGTGCATTATGGGCTATGTGTGGCCATTAAAAAGGTTTTCAGGGTGAACAGCTATTGCGCAGCATCGTGTGGGTGCACACACACACCCCTGAAAGTAGTGCATACATTATTTATTATCTTTTGGATTCTAAAACTGAAAACAAAAGGCTAATTCTAGTGACCCCCAGTAACATGATGAAGACAATTAAACACAATTAAATACTGAACAACCACCAAAGTTGTTCAGTATCACTACACTTTTCTCTCCAAATGTGATCAACTCAACACACCCAAAGGCACATTCACTTTTGCACACAAATACTGTTTCACTTGATGGGAGAAATGATAAGAAGTGAGAGTACTGGGGAGCACAGTAACCTGATGAGGACAACACACTCTGCTCAGAGAGGCCCACAGACATCCACCCACAAACCTGTCGTAAACAGACAGTACAGCTAAAAGAAGTTTAAAGAAGACCAAATGAATCTAGTACAATTCTATGTTGTTAGAGTTAAAGGTCCTATATTATACTATATTTACTCTTGTGCGCTTTTAGCCATATTATAATGTTCCCTCCTCAAAAACATGCCTGGAGTTGTCTTTTGTTTCACTGATACATGCTGAGTAATCTGTTCACATCTCCAAGGCTCAAAATGCTCTGTTCCACCTTGTGATGTCACGTAGAGGTAGTTTTCAAGTTAACAGCTACCTTTTACCTTTAGTTCAGTAGAGATTGACAGTTCCATGGCTGAAATCATCCAAATGTTTCTCGTGAAGATGTGTGGAGTTTAAAAAAACAGTGGAGCACTTACTGTATTTCCACAGGACATCACAAGGTGGAACAGAGTTTTCTGTTTGAGACTAAATATGCAGGGTTTGTGTTAAACATGTGTGAATGAAACAAAACACACCACCAGGTATATTTGTGATGAGGAAATAATATAACATACGTCAGAAAATAGTGTAATATGGGCTCGTTAAATAGTGACATAAGTTTATGTCTACACAGTAATAAATCCCACTGCACATATGAGCATTATGTAAATAGTGGGTTTAGTTCATTACTGTGGTTCTAACCTAAATGTATAGCTTTCTACATTCTGTATGTTCCTGCACATGGCTCAGTGCTTTCCAGCTCTACCTTATGAGCCAGGCTTGAACCACAGAGAGGAATGGATTTGCAATGGATATTTTCAGGGTCACTCCGTCGGTCTATAATCTCATTTGGAGAGAATGAAATAAACATATCCGTGGGAATTGGACACAGTTAATTCCAAAGGGGGCAAATTGATTTTCTGTGTCGTGCGCTGGGGAGAGGAGCTTGAAGACTCTCCACATGTGTACAGTGCAAGCCCCAAGAACTGTGGAAGAAGGGACAAGTTTCATAATTTGTTTTCATTGTGAAGCAGGACTCTGTGTTCTTGCTTCCTCAGCTGTGCAATCATTGACTATAAATGTCAATAGATAATACTTTTTCCCCTGCAGATGGCTGAAATTGTTTACAGCTACTTTTTGATATGCTTTGCACAGGGGCAAATTGAAGAGTGCATCATGCTGCTAAACTTCCGAGAAAATATCTGGTAAACACAGGGCTTATATTGGAAGAAACTTTTCCAGATCCATATTACTCAATCAAAAACACACGTTACCAAGCATCCCAATACTACACATCACAGCAGGTTTAAGGCAAAGGTATTGGCAGTGTTCACAAAAATACTTCCAATTCCACTTACCTTTAAGACACATTTTAAATGTTATTGTTACGATGTGTCCTTTCCTTTTAAGATCAGTTGAAATGCACACCTTTTTTGCAAGTCTAAATCATAACAAAGCCTTTGCAACAGCATTGTGCTGGAAAACGGTGGTACACCTAAATGTTGTTTAATGTTTTAAAGCTACCATCTGTAATTAGACTGATCGACTCGACCATGTTGCATTCTCGCAACACCACTAGATGCTATTTTCATTGCTACAGTCTGATAACGTGCCAGCTTTGACCTGACAGAGGAAAACAAGAGAGCACGGGCGATCCTGAACAAAAGTCCGGTGTGTGCTATTGCTATTGTAGGAGAACAGTTTATATATCACATGTTTACACATTTTCTTGACTAGGCTATTTGATGTGATTGCTAACAGTCCCATTGCAAACCAAAAATCACCAAATTCTCAATGGAGATGATAGAAGAACTTCACTAGTGTATGAGAAATGTTGTCAGTAACAGTCATACATCACAACATATTATCGACTTTTAAATATTCAAAGTATAATCATCGAGTACATTTTTAATATTTACCATGTATCAAAGTATCTATAACAAGTACCAAGTTTGAGTGTTTTTGCCGAAGTTTTCACCTTCCAGGACAGTTGAGGGCTTTTTGAATTGACTTTGCTCATTGCTGTCATGCATCATTGGTCCCCAGAGCATGCTCTCGCTCTGCTCCGCGCTGGGGGACCTCTGCATCAGTGTGCGGTGTGCAGCCTTGAGCGAGCGCCTGCTGCCGGTGATAAGGCATCTCCCTGCATCACGCTTCCATTTCATTTGGCCGTTTTAAAGAGCGGACATTAGGAGGCAGTGGCCCGGGGCAGCTCTACCTCCACTCCTCTTCTGTCACTCACCAGTCACTCTCTTCTCCACGTCAATATCTGCCCTTTGTTAAAAACATGTTGTCTTTCTTCACACCAGAGATATTCAAAACAAACAGGTGGGAATGGCAGCAGCTGTCTTCGAGTACATGTGGACTGTGCCTGGGTGTAGTCTTTTCTCTGGAAATTCTCGCATGAAACATGCGATAGCATTATAATAATGTAAGTATTATTTTGTGTGTCTGCCAGTCCAGCCTACACCAAGCTCACATTTATTTTACCCATTCACCTGAGATTGCTAAACTCGGAAGGGCTAAAAAGAAAGTGCAGCGCAATATTTCTTTTTCTATCTAAACCTAGACAGACTCAGGAAGAAATTAACGGATTAAACATGTATGAATACAATGGATTTTATAGAAAACACTTGTTTCTGAGGAGTGTTTATCAACTCGAAAAGAAATTTAGGCTTAAGATGGCTCAAATTCCCATCTCACAAATGTGTCCTTTTATGTTAACTTGTTGGGGTGTTATAATTCAGCCACCAATTCAGTTTGATTTAACCAATGCAATAAAAAAAATATTAAAGGTAAGGTAAGGTCAAAGATCAAACTGAAATATTTAGAGAGACATACTATGCTAATTTATGATCAATGTTTTTGTAATTTTGTTCCCTCATCACAAACATACTTGGAGTTGTGCTTTGTTTCATTCACATGTTTAACACACAAACCCTGTATTGTAGACTGTGTTTTTCTCTCAAACCGAAAAAAAAAAACACTGTTCCACCATGTGATGTCATGTGCTCTAGAGATGTAGACAGAGTAATAATAAATGATTACTCAAAGATGTGTGAACGGAAAAAACACAACTCTGGGTATGCTTTTGACATTTTAACATGAGATAAAGCTCACAAGAGTCAGCTTTATGTAATATAGGACCTTTAAAACCTACTACATCAATAGGGTCAAATATTTATACAGGCTAAAGTAGTGGGGATGTCACAAAATATAAAATTAGGGTTATAGTTATTCACATTTATGACCAAACAACACTGAAATCCATAATTCACTTTGATGCAGACTCTATATATTTAAATTCCATTTTGGACTCAACCATCTCTTTATATGCAGCCTCCTCTTTTGCGCTCTACCTCAGAAGTGCACATCAGTTTAAACATCATCAAATGGAACCTATTCATTCACTATAATCCATGGTAGACTTTGAAATGCACTCTCTTGACTTGGGTTTGCACATACATAATGCATGCGATGCTTACTGCAGGGCTGTCTATTATCAGGGGGGTTCAGACTGGGGTATCACAGCTCCTTCCTGCCCAAACCACAATGTCCCAAAACTGCACTCACCTCCTTGAAGATCAGGTGACTCGCATAAAAGCTGGAAGTAGATGGCTGACCATGTTTGGGCGGGAAACCTGACTACAGATATGCAGATTCCACACTCCACAAAGGCTGGGTTCCCAATGACCATATTGTGAAAGATATAGAGAACAGCCTTAACTTGTACGCATCAAATTTGCAGTAATTGTTGTCTTTGAAGCTATAGAGCATACATTACATTTCTTATTTTCTGTTCCGTTGCTCATTGTGTGTCAAAATACAATTAAAATGTTATGGCTTGAACATAGGATTGAAAAAACAACAGAAAAGCAGCATAAAGATCCACTGTTGTTTCTGTTGAAAGCTATAAACATGTTTACAATGAAACCGTAGATACAAGATGGTCTTGAATGCTTGTCTTTCTTTCTGCACGGTACAGCTACATTTATTTTTACCTGTACCACTGCTTTTAAAATGGGTTTCTTTGATCTTATTGGTGTTCAGTACAAGTTTCAGGAATGATAACAATTTATGTTATTTTTTATTTAGACACACTGCCCATTCATACAGACAAGACTGAAATTGTGAAGTCTAGGCCAAAGACACAACAGTAAGCAATCCTATGTAAAGAGATAGTCAACATTGAGTTACGATCTAAGCATTTCTACCATTTTAGTTTCTGCTATGCACACCGCTTCTGCAGCTTTTAACAACAATGAGCTCCTATATATGCCTTTATTGAAATGGCTTCCACTTCTGAGGTCTTTAACATTTACAGTTACCAGTATTTTTCTGATAAAATCAAACAGAACATACATCACATAGGCTACTGTACGGGCTCTGCTGTATTCAGATCGAGTCATCAAAAAGCCTTTGTCTGTGTAGAAGCCGAGTTAGATCTGGTACGGTCCTAATAAGGGTGATCAGAGCAGGATGGCCTATCGCTCTGACCCTCATTATAACCAAATGTAATGGGGGAAAGACGGCAGTGCAGGAGCTCATTAGACCAGAGCTGGAGAACTTGTCCGGGTTATCACCTTGCACATTTTTGTTCCGTTTTACTACTTGGCTTTTCAATTGTTTCACCTGAAAAAACATAAAGACGAGATTAAATGCATTGTAAGTATTTTATTAAATGGCGGCACAGTGGCTGAGTGGCTAGTATTTATGCCTCACAGCAAGAAGGTTGCGGGTTTGATCCCTGGGTCGCCCGGGCCTTTCTGTGTGGAGTTTGCATGTTCTCCCCGTGTCTGGATGGGTTTCCCCCATCAACTCAAAACATGCACTGTAGGTGTGAAAGTTGTGTGAGAGAGTGTTGGTGGTGGTCAGAGGGATCGTTGGCTTGGCAGTCGTGCCTCCGTCAGTCTGCCCCAGGGCAACTGTGGCTACAATAGTTGCTTACCACCACCGGGTATGGAGTGAATGAAGAATACTCTGTAAAATGCTGTGTAAAGCACTTTGGGGACATGTGTCTGTGTAAAGCGCTATATAAATAAACCTTACCTTACCTTATTTATATTAGCAGCAGTGGCTCAGTTTGTAGGGTTTTCGTTTACTGATCCGAAGGTGTGCGGTCTCAGTCCCGCTCTCGACATAAATATAATTGGTCAAGTGCTCAGATCCACCAACTGGTGTGATTCCTGCTCCCACAGCTATCATGTTCATGGGCAAGACACACTTTTCCCCCCAGCATCTGTGTACATTTGTGAATTGGTGAGTGGTTCCTTGATGTAAAGCGCTTTGAGTTGAAGGTGAAAAAGTGCTATAGAAAAATGTGAAAGTTTACTCTAAGTAACTAAAGTAAGATGTGCTAGCACTTCAGAAAAGGCTTAAGGATTAGGGTTTTTACGCCACATGCCACATGATTGGCACTGATATAATGCGGTGTCTTGCCAAGGGATAGAAGGACAGTGCACATTTAAAGAGCATTTGGAGGGCAGAAGTGTAAGGAAATGCAAAGAACCCCATCACCAACTAGGGGACCCAAAAATATCCGTGGGGCAATAAGTGTACTGCCTGAATAATACTGTATTTAGTGACAAATATATAGTCCTTTATTTAATTTAAATGGATATTACTAGAATGGTGGTTAGTGTTAAACCAGAAAACTGTTTTCAAAATATTTAGATCTACCAAAACAATATTACAGAAAAAGACACAGATTACAGATTTGTTATATTATTTTATATTTAGATAATTATACTTGCACTGTAAGTATTGTAAAGTAGGCCAGTTGTAGTTGCTGGTGCATGATCTATGAGAATTTGCTCCAAAAATAATGAATTAACATGATGAACCCAGAGTTACTGAAATCTATATGCAATAAGAAACTGTCCTATCACCATGAGTGTTTTTACCCCAGCAAAGCCCAGTTTATTGTTATTGATGCCATCATGGGTCAGACACAAGGACAAAGCAGTGTTTGGAATTAGCTTTGTATGCTCTCTCCACAGACAATCGTACAACAATCTCTTTTTAGAGCTGATACAAGGAGTTTATGATTCATTCACCAAACAATCATTTTCCCACAAGCACTCACCACTCAAGCAAATCGCTCCATTAAGACACAGAACGGAGGCTTCTATTGGCAGAGCATAATTTTAACCAAATACAGCAGTGAATGGGAAAAGAGAGAAGATTGCTCACAAGTATAATTATCCACAGACATATTTGTGTGTTTGGGGAGAGAAGCTGGAGTAACTGGGACTCTAAGCGTTCACCAAGATTAAACTGCAGCTCACATGCTAGACCACATATTATATTGACATGCAATAAATCTTATGTCAAAGTGGCTGTACCTGTGTTTTTGTCATTATTTTTTATTTTAATTTGTATCTTGTTACAGTACAAATTGTATAAGCAGATCTTGAGATCTTGTATCCAATAAGGAAGTGTGCACTAGCATGCTAGTTGTTGTTAGCTTTACCATCATGCCCCTCTGGTGTCTGAGATTTGTGCCCTTATAAAGTCATTGTGGTGAATAATTATGATGCATGGAAAACCTAAGGTAAGTGAGGAACAACTTTGGGCCACTGTAAAACTAGATATTTATCACAAGATTATCAGCTTTAACATTTTTAATTTTTACTTGGTGGCAATGACAAGTTTGTTTGTTTTTTTTTTTTAATAATCATGCATCATTTTTAAGTGTATATTTGTTTGTGACTGTGGATTTTTTAAATTAATTTTGGATATGGTGTGTACATTCTTTGATGAGACCAAAGTAAACCATATTACGAGGTCAGAATCTGCAGTTAAAGTAAGGGGTTTTATGTAGGCTGGTTATTGCAGGTTGCAGGCTTTTAGTGGCTGTGGAGCTGTCCATGGTGCTGAAAAGGTTGCCGCTTGTGCATAGCTGTAGCAAATCAGTCAGGCTCAAAATTTACTGTCACTGCTGAGTGCTTGCCAAGGACTTCAGGTTCACAAACTTCTTCACAAAGATTTTGATGTGAATCACTATAAAATTTAAAAATAAAAGTCAAAAACATATATGACACACCATTTAAGGGCAACTTCTTAATGTTTTCATACTTGTGTTTAAAAGTTATTTTATTTTATTTGATATTTTACCAGGTAAATCAACTGAGAATGGCTTTTTCACTTACAATGACGACCTGGGACCTATGTAGCATGTTTTTGGGTTGATGGGGGAAACTGGAGTGTGCAGAGAATCCCATCCAGACACAGGGAGAACATGCAAACTCCACACAGAAAGGATTGAACCAGAACCTTCTTGCTATGAGGCATGCTGTAGCCACTCAGCCACTGTGCCCGCCAATTTATTTAATAATAATAATCATAATCATAATATGTATTTTCTATACATTTATTTACTTATTTATTCATGTTTTCATCAAGTTAGCTCACCTTCTGTAAATACTAAGCAGGTCACTATTGTAGTTGCAAACAAACTGAGAGGTGGTCCTGTTGATAAAGATGAAATTAGAATCCTCTTCCTACCTGTTTAAAATTCAGAGTCTCTTACCCTGGAGTGCTTAAAGATTTTATACCAGGCTTCACAGCTCCCCCATCTGCAGGGCGGCTGTCCCACAGAATCACTCTTGTACCTGCTATTGTTTCCTTGATTGCTTCTTGCACCTCTGAGTTTGGCCTCAGGGATAACATCGATTAGGAAAAGACCACAGTCGATTTATTATTATTCTTGCCTTCTTTTGGCCGTGCTGTGTTCCGAGAATCACTGTGAACCACCGAAGCCAATTAATGTCCAAACAGATGTGCAGCGCTCACAGCTAAGCTTTGCCTCAGGGTCAAGCAGCCTGAATCTAATCTGCTGCACAGAATTACATTTCCATCATCATAACGCCAAAGCGGCCGCTCCTACAGCCTCCTCTCAACACTCATCAGTTTTGCCTAAGGTGTATACAAGAAATGTCTCTGGAATCAACCACTGCAATTTTAACTTACTTTGATATTACTCTGTGCATTTTAAATATAAGGTCTTGTGTCATTTACATGGGCTCCCCTTTTTTTTTATCAAAAAGGGGAGCCCATGATTGAGTAACTCTAACTTTTAATTCAGACCAGTGGGCCATAATCCAGGGTCTTTCCCTCAAACGTCTATAGTTCTCCAGAAACAGAAATTATATTTTCATTAGTAACAATATCTAAATGTCAGTGGGTGCCTTTAAAATAACAAAACATTTAAAATCATTATTTTGTGAATATAATAATGATGTTATAATCTTGTTTATCTTGTTTATTATCTAATCCATGTTTTAAGAAAGTACCCCATCCTACATTAAAAAATAAAATTTGGATGAGTTTATAATCACATGTTGCTGACAATAACAATGCATGAGGAAGTGCCCAACCTGTCAGGCTGAGCTGTCAGGCATTCACTCTGTAATGAGGTGCGCTTTCCCATGATACATGCTTTGATGTGGCTCTCCCTGTCTCATCGTCCACTTATTATTCTGATTTCTGTTGAAGCAAAATTAATACAAAGATACAAGTACCAAGAAATGGAATACCTGAGGCAAAAGTGGGACTTTATACTTGAAAGTAGAAAGCATTACTTATGCATAAGGTACGTCTTTGAAGAACCCAAAACATGCACATTCCCCTCATCATCCAAATAATGCAGATGCAATCAATTATTCATTTGTAAATGTTTACTCCACTTCAGAGGCTCTTATAGGACACAAGCCTTGATGTTGGCAAAGTGCATCTATCCAAACCCTCTGTTGCTTAAACAATGCACCCTTGAGTCTGTACATTTCTTTTCCTGGAGCTTTTCTTTATTTGTTTTCTGTTTATTACACAAGAGTTCATCAGGTCACCACATAGGCAAATAATTATGACACTGAAGCTTTTATCAACCAGTAAACAAATATGTAAGATTACTAAAACAACTGTGGGCCTGTGCTTTTGATGAGGATACATATAGAATATTACATGGTTAAAGCTGTGATATTTTTACATGGATGTATTTCTCCATCCACCCCTCTCTACAGAATTCTTACTGAAACCTGACCCAGCAACAATGGGCCTTTATCACTATCTATTAAATGACCTAAATTAAGCTATTTTTTTTTTATCTATGTTGAGTTGTGTTTTGTTTCATTCACACATGTTTATCACACAGATCCTGCATATAAACAGTTTTTCTCTCAAACAGAATACACACTGTTCTACCTCGTGATGTCATACAGTATACGTGAAGTGCTCCACTGTGTGAAAAACTCTCATCTTAAAAACTCCATACACTTTCTTGGATAATTTCAGCCCTGGATTTCCCCATGTCTGCTAAACTAAAGGTAAAAGGTTGAAAAGTACTGCTTTGACGAGGTGGAACAGAGCACTGTGAGCTTTTAGAAAGTCTAATCATAAAGGGGTATTCAAATATGAGTGAATGAAATAAAACACAACTCTAGGCATGTTTTTGATGAGGTAACAATATTCTAAAATTACTTAAATCTCATAAGCGTCAATTTTCTGTAATATATGACTTTTAGTTGCAGGACTAATACATTCTTTGCACTCAACCTCTTCAAACTTTTATATAGTATTAGTTATACAAACTAAATAAGACAACGAATACTTAATGCCTTTAGCACTGCAACAATGGTTGTGAATGATGATAAATGCTTTTAGATTATTTGCTAAGTGTAAACACGAGCTGAAGGTCAGGGAAAGTGCCTCAGACAACGTTAAGAGTTTAAACTCATTGTTCTGATTTCATTTCACATGTTCAATTTCTCTTGGGAGGAACTCACAGAAGTAACCCAGTGTGCTTGCTGCCATTATTCTTCACTGAAAAACAATCTGTTTTCCTTTTTTTACTCAACACGAAACATGGAAACAATGCAATGTATTTATACTTTTGAACACAAGTTTGTACCAATTGAAAAAGTACATAGTAAATAATTGTGTGTAGAATTAATAGAAATAGAAGGAATATACCTTAAAGTCTTTTTCACAAGACCCCAAAATGTTTTTTGTAGCTTTCTATCATGCGTGGTTTCTTCATCAAAAACACGCCTAAGTGGTTTTGTATGTCATTCATGCATATTTGAGTAACATGAGAGCTACAAGTTTGTACAATGTTCAGCCCACAAGCCTAAACCCATTTTCCTCCACGGCCATTTTTCATATAAAGCAGGATACATAACAGTACAATACAGCTTCACAAACCTGATGCAATGTGCTGTATAGTTTCATTAGCTAAATGCACACGATTGTGTGGTGATGACACTCTGAAGGGGGAGTGACTTAGCATAGAGAGTGTCAAAAATGAAACTGAAACAAATTACACATTTCAATACACTGTTTTCAGTGAATATAGCATTTTCAATATAACAATATACAGGTAACATGGCATAATATATGTAATATCTAAATATGTTATGTGATGCCAATGAATTTCCCCATAGAAATGTGTAATACCCACTTTTTAATTTTCCTTAGGCTAATTTTGGTAAGACCAATAACAGCACACATCAGTCAGTATGGATCCAACAGGCCTAAAGCAGATTTTCTTTACAACCACAAATAAAACTGAGGGATGAGTTGAATTCAGTGGTAATACGCCACCTATAAAACTGTGTTGAGCGATGCATGCTATCAGAAATGATAAAGATTAAAACACAGAGCAACTAATTTCTGCAACAGAAAATGCCCAATTACAAGTTCCACTGCAGCCAATAAATGTTGGGTGAGTAACTTGGTCAGTTACTCAGCTTCTTCCAAACTATTAAATGTAGTTATCTGAAGGTATACAGTTACAGTTCTGAGGAGTGGCTGTTGAAGCTGTTCCTGAATGTTTAGCCGAGTTTCACTTGAGCCTGCCATCATATCTATTATTTATTATTATTTAAATCACCTCCATAATGGAAAGGGGAGAGCGGGCCTAAATACCGGCGATGGAAGTTAGCAGATAAAGTGACACGGCTGGCCATATCAGTGCTATTTCAGTCAGCCCGACAGTTCATTTTCTCTGCAAATGTTTCATTCCACAATTTATCTCTGACACATAAATTGTATTTGAGCCGATCTTCCTAGGGCTAAAGTGAAGTCCCTCCTCTGCAATGTTAAATGACCTCTGGAACAATTTGATTATGATGTCTTGCTGACAGACAGATTTATCACCACATGGAGCCATGTAATGGATATGAGCAGCGGCCAAGTGACAGAGAGAGCCACTGGGAGTGAGAGATGAAGGTGCACACAAGTGAATGAACTCAAAGCCCGCCTAAGTAATCCTTTTACATGTGTGTCGTATGATAAATAAATGACAAATGACCGTCTGCACTACTTGACGTGAATTATGGGCTCAAAGTAGCAGTCCTACATTAACTTCACTGAGAGAATAGATCCTGGTGGAGCACTTTCACCATCAAACTGTAAACACTGATTACATTTATGACCTGGTTTAAAGTCAGGTCTGTGTCCTGCTGCGTTCTGTAGAATATTACCATTCATATACGCCCACTACAGCTGTAATGAGACTAGATGTGTTGTTTTAATTCCAACCAAGAGCAGCACCTGCTGACACAGCACAGGCATAACACAAGAGTGTGTGTATCCAATATCTGAAAATGCCATTTAACAACTTTGGTGAAGCTGCCTTTGCATGGTTACACAGTTAATAAGTTCATTTTCAGCCATAGACTGTAAATTCTCTGGTAACACTGGAATAAAATATGCTGTTACAGTCAAATTTAATTGATTGCATCTGTTCACATAAACTCAAATTTACATTTTCACAATTTTTTTTACAAAACTGTTTCAAGAAGACACATTTTTCTTTCATTTTTATCAGTGATATTTTGGATTTTCCGTTGCACCAAAAGAGGAGAGCAGCTGAGAGCTCTGGTACCAGATCCAGTTGTCAGCTGTTATGTCCACATGGCATTTGACATCTTGCACTGTCTGGTCTGGACAGGGAAGCACCTGTCTGTACAGTCACACTGTAACTAGATGTAATGAGGTACAGGTAGTAAGCTATTCTGTGTCACTGTTTAAAAGCACACTTAAATCTGCACCAGCTCGGACTGACAAATGGAAATCTAAGCTGAATCCACAAACTCTTTCTAAAATGGAAACATATTTGTATGGACAATGATGAGCCACACAATCCATAATGCTACCCACCAATTCCACATGGATTTGCTTCCTCTTCCATTGAATAGACTTGAGGAAAAACCCCAGCACTTTCAAATGTCACCACAGAGGCTTCAACTCGTCTATATTCCAGCCATCTTCCCCTGTGTGCACCGATCGCCTGTCAGCACTGGGCTGCACTCTTAGCACTGCACATGACAGAATTACAAGACACACAGACTGGGTGACATTTGTTGGGTGGCCCCAGTGGTGTCAGAGGGTGGGGGGTCTGGTAGTGACGGGTGGATGACCACTATTAGTCGTCCCACTGACAAAGACCTCTGCCACAGCATCCTGCTCTGATGCTCCTCCCCTATCAATCACTGTGGGCCTCGCCAGCGCCTCCACTGAGAGCTGAGCATGTAGACCAGGGGAATCGCATCACAATGAGAAGGCTCCTGACACAATTTTCACTTGAACTTTTCACCACACTCCAGTCAAACTAACTCTGTGATGCTATGTGGGGAACACAAATAGCAACTGGAACGCATAGCAAAGAGTCTGCAATCTACAAATAAATAAAACTACAACAAAATAATCATAAATACATGGATTAAAATGAACTAGTCTTTGGTGAGAAAGTCACACTTGACTAAATAAGAAAAGCTATTAACTTAACATACTTAGATTACCATGTTACCTTTCATTGTTTTGAAAATGGTATTTTTGCTGAAAACAACATATTAACATGTTTATGGAACTACTGCACATTGCATTAGGTTTGTGTATTGTTTTATATCATATGCATATTATATGCTTTTATGAAAAACGGCCATGTGGGTGCATAGGTTACATAGGTTTGTCAGCTTGTATGACTAATCAAAAAGAGGTTTTAAATAGAGATAGAAATATCTCTAAAAATAGAGATCACAAGATTACTCAAACATGCATGGATGAAAAACCACTTAAGGAAAGTTTTTGATGAGGGAACAACGTAAAAACATGGTGGAAAGCTCCAAAAGGTTGTAAAATTTTTCTTCTGCCTTTCATCATGACTTCATTTAAATGTTAGTCAAAAAACCTTTAGAACATACAAATGAATGTGGGTTAGGAAACATCAAAACCAAAGATGATTGACAGCTTAAACTGGACACTTGACTCTTTGGCAATAATGTGCATATTTGAAGCAATCAGCTGTGTATTCATACTTTTTACTACTGATGCTTTCTGAGGAAGTGCCTGGAGTTTACCTCATTACATTTTAATGGGAATGAAAAATTAAACCCAGGCTTGGAACTGGTTGTACATGTGGTTTTGTTGTTACCTTAATAAATCATCATCATTAATCTTGATTTGAGGAGAGCGGAACACATTTTGCTTCATACGGCTCCAAAGATGATGTTAATGACTTCAAGCAAGAGAAAAGCTGCTGTCATGAATACATAAACCCATGAGGAGTAAATACACACAGAATTCACCTCGCCTTGTATGTCGTCAGCCTGTTAATATATGTTGACCGAATATTTGAGTTTTTATGGACCCAAATATTCAGCAGCATATCAACTCACTTCTCAGCAAAATTAATGACGAGTATGATGCAAATGTTTGGCGTCTTTTGCACAGGGTTTTCTCACATTTCTCCTCTTGACAGTTTTGTGAGGATGGTGAATATAAATCAGTTTTCCGAGACTGGAGCATTGGGTAAAATGAAAGTTGGTGTTGATATAGGGCAAGGGCAGCCGCAGTTATTAGATGCATGTTTGTTAAATGGCCGCAGTGACATTTTGGCAAGTAGCACAGTGACACAATGAGAGTATCAATCATGAGGAGATGTGGTATCGGGGAGGGCAGGATGCTGAGTGCTCACTTTCATGGCGGCAGAAGACCATAACTTCATCTGCACGCATCGGTAAATCTTCAAGTAACTCTGAGCTGGATAATTCACCCGTTCACTCTGTGATCTTTTATAAAGAGATGATTTTAAGCATAGAGCGCAACCATTTTGCATGACCTAAATATACCTGTTTCCAAAGTGTGGTTGAAGGAGAGAGTTGTTTAAAGAGCCCATATTGCGCTATTTTCTGATCTGTGTTATAATGTAGGGCTGAAAAGATTCATCAAGGAAATCGAGGAAATCGATTAGAAAAATGCATAGATTTTTTTTTTTTTGCGTCAATGCTTCGTTTTATTTTCATACATTCGGCGATGGCCCGGCCGGAACCTTCTGCGGTAGAGGTAAAGTTTCCGCACAACCACTGCACTTCACTGTACACAAAACAGCGTGGCGCCCACGGATGTATAAGAGAGTACACCGCATTTTTTCCGGTACACCGTGCACCCCTCATCTACTCCCGTACACCGCGCACCCCGCATATCCTCCTTTACGCCGCGCACCCCACATCTCTTCCCGTACGCCGCACCCGCATCTCATCCTGTACGCCGCACGCACCGCGCACACCTATGTAATCTGTAATCAGTAGGGGATTACATTTTAAAAGTCACCTTCTCAACACTGATGCTAAACATCTAAACAGAAAGCCCTGTACATTACATCAAGTGGAAAAGAAACCGCGAGGTAAGTCAACCTTAGCCTTGCGATAATTACGTTTTTCATGACCAAAACACGTGTATCTATCAATGCACGTTGTGTGTACTTAACGTGTGCAAAGTAGACTCGACATTAACAAACGATTACTCAATTATTCAAACAAAATAATCATCAGTATAATCGATTACTGTAATAATCGATAGCTGCAGCCCTATTATAATGTTTCCTCATCACAAACATATCTGAAGTTGTGTTTTGTTTCATTCACTCATGTTTAACACACAAATTCTGCATATGTAATAGAGTTTTTCTCTCTAAATGAACACACTCTGTTCTACTTAATGATGTCATGGTTTAATACAGGAAGTGCTCCATTGTGTCTTTAAACTCCATACACCTGTTATGTATTATATGTATTATGTATAGGCTATATAATATTATAACAAATGCCAGAAACAGTCATTCTGGTCACTATTGGCTGAACTTTATCACACAACTCACAGCCAAGCGCAAAGTTTACGCAGCAGCACAACCTGATCCAACTGCTCACACCCATTCCCAACAACACAACATAACACACCACTCACAACCACTCCAACAACCAGCCACACCAACGGCAGGAAAATGCAGCAAAAATAAGAGGCTACAGTCACAGCATGGCATCAGCACCGCTCCTACAGCACACGGCCGACCACTGGCTCTGTTGCTCATTCATTTACACATTTACCTATTAACACTAATACTGTTTACCTGTGAGGCTCTGTCCTCAAATTTGCCCAAAACTAACAAAAACAAGCTTCTTACCTTCTCCAGAGGACCGATGCAGAGTGTGTCCTCTGTCCACTGTCCTTTGTCTCCAATAAGTCCCGGTCCAGTCAGGTCCGTGTCACAACATTCTGGAGCTAAGCAGCTGTTTGCAAAACTTGTCTTAATCCTACTTCCCACTTCAATCTGAAAATTACACCAGTCCATATTAGCAGCAGGGCACCAGGGGGACGTAAACCCTCTGCACACTACGCCCCGGTCAGACTTTTACGCCCAGAAATGATGCCGCGAGTGCCAGTGGCGAGTGCCTTGGCCCAGGCAGCGGGTGTCATGGGTCTTGGCTTGTGTCCGGGTGTCAGGTGTTTTGGGTCTCTCCTCCCGCTCTCCTCTGTGAATGTTTAGACAAAAATAGCTAGTAGCCTGTAGCAGTAGCAGTAGCCTGTAGCAGTAGCATTAGCCTATAGCAGTAGCATTAGCCTGTAGCAGTAGCCACCAGTGCAGAGTTGGGGGTGAGGTGGGACAGAGCAGCTGAATCCTCATAGGTCAGAAGTGTGTGATAATGTTGATAATGATAAAGACCAATCACTTGATTTGAGTGTGCCCCCACCCTACGCACCAGGACGTATTTCAGAAGCGACATAATGATGTCAAATTATCTGAAAACTTCAGCCTGCCCCACAGACCTCCATCAGGATGCACCGACTTAGCACCATGGATCTATAACAAGTATAATAATTTTATTATAGTTTTATGCTTAGCGCACTCAAATTCCAAACACGTGACTCAAATACTGCGATATGAGCACATTTAACATGATAAAAATATGTCTATGCAAATACATGTTCAATTTCAAACAAAATATTAAACATATAGCCTAATACAAAATAACTTTATTATTTAACTTTTTTTTTATTGAGGTCAAGTTAGGGAGTGCGTCACTTCATGACATCACAAGGTGGAACAGAGTATTTTGAGCTTGGAAGTGTAGACAGACTAACGGTGCTGCTTAGAACATTTGTAAATGAAAGAAAACACAACTCCAGGTATGTTTTTGATGAGGTAACAATATGATAACATGACTTAAACCTCACTAGAGTCAGTTTTGCGAAATATAGGACCTTTAATAGGGAGTTTTTTAGTTTACTATGGGGTAACTATTAACTATTAACACATAACAGTCTTCCTTCCTTTGCTCTCAGTACTCCCTCTTCAGAGCGCTATCACAACACAATCAGCATGCATACTGCTAATGAAACTACTATACATTGTGTCAGGTTTGTCAAGTTGTTGTGTACAGTTTTGTATCCTGCTTTATGGACAATTAGGTGGGAGCATGAATGACGTAGGCCTGTGGGCTGAATCTTACAGTTAACCATAAGGAGGGTTCAAGTAAGACTTGTTCAAGACACAGGTCAGATATTTTAATAAACCAAAAAAGAAAGCTTGGATTTCAGATTGAAAACAAAAAAATCCTAGTTTAATTAAAAAAGCTTTTAATTTAAAATATGTTTTGGCTTAGTTGGATGATGGTGTACTCCCTTAGTAACCTGAGTGTGTCAAGAAGATCAACTGGACTCATCTTTTCAACATGTTTTCTTTTCAGTTCTGAGGCACCAACTGGACTAGAGCTAAATTGACACTACAAAAAAGGGAAAAGCACTGGCCTATTGGTTTAGAAGTCCTCCACTGGGTTTTCTGTTTTAACAAAGATGGTCTCTTTTAGTCCTCTCTCAAACCACTCAATCTTTGACTAAGATACAGACATCACTATCTGAAATGGAGGGGTTTGTTGTCCTAAGGTGCATGGACCACAGACTGGGCTTCTCCCTTGTAACTCTCTGTGATATGAACAATTTTCTCTTTTGCAGCTCCTGTTTAGTTTCCCCAAAGTAAAGCTTGTTGCCATCTTTACTGTATTGGGTAGAATACATCACATTAACAGTTTCGGCAAGGCTGTTGTGTTATTGGAGTGAAACAGTTTCTTTCAGCTTGTGTTGACAGGTTTAGAATAAAGTTGGATTTTGTGTTGTTTAAAAATGCTTTTGTGTTTTTGGACACACCTGAGACAATGAACTGTCACCCTGTCCCTCTTGGGCTCTGACTCTGAGCTGTTTCAATAGCCTTTGTTGAAACTCTATTTTGGATACTTTAAATTCAGCTCAAGTCCAGTTGTTGCCTGAGAATTGAAAAAGGTTTTTGGACAGAAGCTGAAACATCTTAACCTGAAAACCTGGCCCAGTTGACTGCTTTGATGTGCGACCAGTAACCGGTTAAAGAAAGAAAGAAATTCCAAAAATAGGTCCCTCATAACCAAATATTGCCAGATTGCTACACAAATTATGGTTCAAACTTTGTCCTTGTGCTCTCCAAAATCATAGTTGGTTGAATATTTTTAGTTTCCCTTCTTTGAAAACTTCTATAAAGTGCTGATATCTCCTGTTCACAAATACAGTATGCATATATTGATATTTCCTCCATTGCATTTTGGAATACTTGATATCTATGGCTTGCACAGTCAGCCATTTTACTGTATCAAGGTCTTACAAACAATACACTTTCTATATGTGGATTCTGTTCAAGCATGCAGCTTGCATGAGTACAGTTCCTGGTGACGCGTGTCTTCCATTGTGTGCTTTGCCTCCATGGTTGTTTTGCTTTCCTTTTCTTTGAGCCTGTAAAGAGACTGCTGACGTGGCACCAGGCCCAGATCTGGCTTCCAGTTGCAGCAGTGTGATCAATAGAGGGCGATTCTTGAAGCCGAGTGAACAGCTCTGACGCTCCCTTCCTCCCCCTTCTCCTTGCTCCTTCCCACAATGTCCGTCAAGGGAGAAATCCATCACTTAAGTTCAAAAGAAAATGTACAAGAGATTGATTAAACAGGCAGAAATGGGCCTTTCAGCACTATCACAGGTCACACTGCTATAATCCAAACTCACCGTCAATGTGGGAGTGGAATAATACACTTTACATACGCGATGTGTCTCTGAGCCACTGGAGGTATAACTTCATTTGAAAGGAACCAGGCTTGTGAGTGAGAATGTTTATTTTATTTATTCATATTTTATTGGGGAATGGGCATAATGGTATACGTATGATTGAACACTGACTCATTTTTATTTATTTTACCTTTATTTAACCAGGAGGTAAGAGATACCGGTGTTTGTCCAGTGATCCAAAGGTTGGCAGTTCGAATCTCTCAACATAAACATCACTGGTGGAACAGTCAGATCCACTGATCCAAAGATTGGCTGTGAGATTCCAGCTCCCACAGATGAATGTTGTTGTTGTGTCCTTGACACTTAACCCCCCTCGCCCCCAGTATCTGCGTACACTGGTGTGTGAATGTGTGTGAATGAGTAAGTGGTCCTTGATGTAAAACGCTTTGAGTGCCTTGAAGGTGGAAAACCACTATATAAAAATGTACTATTTACCATATGTCTATGTAAAAACGTAATATGCAAGTTAAGCTTTAAAATTAGTGATTTTAGTTTAAAAAAATGGTTTGTTACTTTTATTTTTCTGGAACATGCTGTTACAAAACCAGAATGAATAACACATTTTGAATTCTTTTGTCTACTTGTTTTCTCATTGTTCCATTATCAACAAGAGGAAATAATGGGACAGGAAATAATGTTTGCTTTCACTGGAAGACAGACAATCAACACATCTTCTTCAGTCATGAAGGTTTTAGTTATAGAGATATAAGAGGAAGGACCACTTACCTACCTATTACGCACAGGCAGGAACATACTGAAGTGGTCTAAGATGTTGAGTCATGGAACTGCAGGGAACATTTATATGAAAATATATTGTTTAAAAAGTATTTTTTTCTCATGATAATATCTTTGTACATCAATAACACATGTCTATTCGGTTTTAAACATAAGATTCAGAACATTCAGGAAGATTTGAACATGCATATTTCACTGTCTTCATACAACAACACTCACAGCAGGAAATCTGTTCATTATAGTCCCAAAGGAAAAACATTTTGGGGAAAATGAAATCTGTGACAAACGAGGTAACACGAATGCAGCACTTCAAATAAAATCCCCTGAGCTGTGAAATGATCGTTTCTCCCTCTTCTAAATGAGATGGATAAGACTACAGACTACACTTGTGTTATGTGTATTTTGTATATCCATAGATATGTGTTCAGCTCTGTCTTCAGACATGAGGCATGAGGTCTGAGCATTTTCAGATAACTTGTGAAGAGAACTCAGCAGTGTGCCTAAATACAGTAGTGTGTTTCAAAAGTATTTAAGTGTGGGGACGCCTGTGTTCTGATCTGTTTGCTCTGGTTTGTGTGATTCCGAATTAAAGCAGCTTGTTGTTTTAGCTGGCTTCTGCAAGTTGTTAGAAGTAGAAGTGGTTCACCTCTCAGTGAGGTGCAATATATTTTAAGGGCAACTATATGGTACAATTTTAAACTCAATTGGCCTAACATTATCCACAACCATGTGGTAAATAAAGTCACATAAACACTGTGAAGAGCACCATCTGGAATAACATCTGGCATACTAGTATATGACCAAGTATATCTGTAAAAAAAAAAAAACACAAACAAAATCTATTACTGAATTTTGTCTCTGCTGTGAGTTGATCATCAAATTATTTTTAAGTTCTCACAAATCTGGAGCCACTCACTTTGGAGTCACCAGTGTACTTTAGTCACACTAGACACCTTTTCAGCTCAGCCACTTGCGGCACAAGAGCCACAACTGCCTGCAATCCAAATGTGTACAGGACTGCACGGACACTCTTCTGTCCATTTTAAATCACAAATTTCTACCAAATGTTTCACTACATCCATATGTGGCTTCTATTGCTGGAGGATGAGTGGTGTTCAGGGTCAATACATCTTTTACTTTTTTCATATTACCCTAAAACAGTAGTTCTCTTCCACAAGGGACACAATATGTTCATAAAATAAATTGCACATTACTTTTTTTTTTTTTTTTAAATAAGCATTGTGTAATAACTCATGGATACACTTGACACACAAACATGTCCACTGATTATTGTGTTTTTATTATTATTGCATGTTGCCTTTGTATGAAGAAGTGCAAAGAGGACTATAGAGAAAATGGAGGCTCCCTTGTGCAGTGCTACTGACAGGCAAACACTTGAGGACTCTCTTCAAGCTGAAGCCTATTGCTCTTTGATGGAAAGCCATTACTCTCATCCCACAGAGGCAGACTTATAATCAAAGAATCTGAGGTTAAGGACTGTGCTATTTCACACACAGGCTGGATCCTCACAGCTGAGTTCTGCTGTGTCTGTCCAAGTGCCTACATGCAGGGGACAGAAACAAACTGCATCTATAATGAGGCCTCAACAGTTAGAATATAGAGAGTTTTAGCTCAACTTGAGATAGAAGTGTTGCCACAATTTGGCCAAATTGAGCTGCAGAAGACAATATAGAGCAATGCATTTTGAAGTACAACTTATTTTAGTTTTGTGAACTACAAGCACTCCCAGGCCATCATTTAACATTAACAACTTTGCAAAGTGCCAGATGAAGAATATAATGTAATAAATCATTGTGGAAAATGTTATGTTTTTACAAACTGTCTTTGCAAACAAACTCAATTCGTCCCAATAATGACCAAGTTCATATGATGATGACAGCAGGATTGTATTCATCAACCCACCATCACTCAGCCAGTTCATCATCGAGACGAAGAGCAGAGCACCAGCCAAACAATAATGTTCCTGGCGCCAAATTGTGTTTGCTGATAGCACAACTGCTTGGCTGGCTGTTGATGGATATTACTTTCCATGCTGTTCCCGAGGCCTGAGTCAAGCAGTGCCTTTTCAAATGAGCAATTGTGTGATGCTGCTCTTAAACTAGTTCAGCTTGCCATCATTCATCATGTGCGCTCTGCAGTGGGGAGAGCCAGAGTCCCTGCGTCTGCCACTCACAATGGGGTTACAGAAACGCAGCCTCACTGTTGTGCTGTGGTCTCCATAGCAGAGAAAGGTTTCCTGTATGTTTAGAGGACCTGGGCACACTGACATAGTAAGAACATACAAACTTTTCACAAAAAGGTTCTGTCCAATCAAAGTAGGAATCAAACCCTGTACCTTTTTGCTGTGAGGTAGTCCTAAGTTAACCACTGCACCAATGTGTCACACCATGAAGAGAAGGTAATTGAACTCAGCCACTAAGGTCTCAAATGTAGTTATTGTGGAAGAAGTAGAAAGAGAATTGGATAAAATATTATCCTTCTTGTTGTTAATTAATAGAGAAATTGTTTCATTCACACAAGTTTAACACACAAACCCTGCATAATTAGGCAGAGTTTTTCTCTCAAACTGAAAACACTGTGTTCCACCTTTTGATGACATATCCCAGCCCTTTAGCCCTTTATTTGACTATCTCTACTGAATAAAAGATTAAAAGTAGCTGTTAACTTCAAAACTACCACTGCATTACATCAAAAGGTGGAACAGAGCATTTTGAGTTTTGAAGATGTAGACAGAACAATGATAAATGATCACTCAAATACGGTATGTGTGAATGAAACAAAACAACTCCAGGTATGGTTTTGATAAAGAAACAACATTATAACATGGCTTAACGCTCACAGGAGTCTATTTTCCATAATTTAGGACCTTTAACATGGTGAAAATCCCATGAAACAGAACTGTTCTTCTTCATTTCATCTTCTTCATAGAGCATGTTTACATCAGTCTCTTACACAAGGCTGCACTCCAACTCTTGATGTTTGTGCAAGTGTTTCTTTCATGTAGCCACTGGCCATTTTGCTATATTCACTTTAGAAGGAATGTTTACCATTTCTATACCAATCTTGTAGGAATAAATGTAATTTCAGCTGTAACAGTAATTGCACCATGTTGTTCCTTGAGGCTATTAATGTATGAAAAACTCACTTTAACAACTTGAGCAGGTTTCTTAGTTATTTTGGTGTTAATTGCACATTCTGTCCTCATCCATTTATATTTTATACTTCAACTTAAATGTGTATTTTCACCATAAGGACTTGTAAAGTAGTACTGCATTTAAGTAAAAAAACATACATACTGAAGTAA
Source organism: Odontamblyopus rebecca (assembly GCA_030686955.1). Classification (NCBI taxonomy): domain Eukaryota; kingdom Metazoa; phylum Chordata; class Actinopteri; order Gobiiformes; family Gobiidae; genus Odontamblyopus; species Odontamblyopus rebecca. The sequence goes on from CM060656.1 coordinate 26,266,511, forward strand.
GTGGATGACTTTTACTTTTATTTATCCACTGTGCATTGTTTTTTATTATTGTGTGAGATCTGCTGAAAAGACTGTGCAAAGACAAATATAAAATATAACAAATATAATAATAAAAAGTAACAAAAAACATTGATTGTTTCTGTTGATCAAAATTCAAATATGGGAAGCCTTTCTCAATTGACTTACCTGGTAAAATACTGAATAAAAAAATACAGTTGATGCTAAATACTTTTACTTTTAACTCTTGAAGTACATTTTTAAATGAGTACTTGAATACTTACTTAGTTGTGATGGAAATTTATACTGTTGAAAGATTTCTCTCAATCTGTCTTTGTGTAAATTAGTGTGATTTGTATATGACCAGAACAGTCATTAACATGTGTAAAAGCTTAACAGACACTGTCTCCAACTCAGGAAATCTTTGTAGTCTTAGCTGTCCTCAAATGTAAGTTAAGTTAATTAGCACAACCCTGTGAACAAAAGTCACTCTGTTTTGATATGTATGTAACTTGTATTTCTGTATAAATACTCAGAGCTCAGCTGCTCTGGGAAGGAGAGAGGAGAGAAGAGACTAGAGGAGATACTCGGAGGAGAGGCTGTTAGTCTTTGGCCAGGGCAGGTCAAGGCCCTGTCCATATCTGCTGTAACAACAATAAACCTTTGACTGTATTACAAAAACTCAGCGGGCTTTGCAAATGGATTAATAATTTTATTTTCTTCAAGATTGAAATACATTTTTTTCCATAGCATACTTATTACTTAAGTATTTTTTGCTCCAGTATCTGTACTTTTGATTTACAATTACAGTCTACCACCAGCAGCCCTCGTGTGCACATACGTGAGTTAGAAAATACATTGTTTACATGAAAAATGGATACACTGTACCGTAAACAGTTCATACATTTTTGACATTATAGCTTAAGGGATGCGCATCTTATGTCAAAAGCCCATATAAGCTCAGCAATGACTCCAAATCCACCTCCAAACTGCATCTGCCGCCTCCACAGTTTAGTTTCAGTTTACCTTAACCTTAAAGGTGCACTCTGTAACTTGTCTGCTGGAGGGTCCGTCACACTGGAGACTTGCAAGTCAAATTACAGTTTAGATTTGTGGAGAGGTGACCCCACTCACCATAAGAATAAATGTTTTAAGATATTTTTGAGCAATAAATAACACCTGTATTTGAATAAATGTAAGACAGTTTATTTTAATACCATACAATTTACCAAAGCATTAACATCTCCATGGAGACAAACAGGTCTCCTCCTCCAGAAAAGTTAGACAGTGCACCTTAAAGTAAATGTATTTCTGTATTGAGTGTGGTATGAACAGTAAAATTAAGTATGAATGTGACAGATTGATGTGTTTCATGCTTTTTCACTTTTAAGCATAAGCAGAGGTTCTTGGAGCACTTCTTAAATGTCCTGTACCCAATTTTTTCCCCATGTATTTGAGCCAGCTGAAGATGCTTATATAAAGATAAGAAATCAGTATTATTGTAGTCAAAATGCATCATGCTTTAGTCTCTAGTAGTTATCTTAGATTATTTTTAAAGAATGAGTCAGACATTCAAAGCACTTGCTAACAATATTTATCTGCATAAAAGAACTATAGGGATAGTCTAATTAATTCACTTTGCCAATATAAAATCTTATAGCATGTACATTTAAAATGTGTGATGTGTTATTTTCATATTACCTCTGAGTGGGTTTTAGACATTGACTAAGATATGAACCTGACAATGTCCTTGTCACACTACAGGAGAATTTGCCCGATTTTGGCTGCAATTTGCTTCTGCGCGAGTTCGGGGAGGTGTGACCTGACTTTGTGTCTTCGTGTGCGATTTTGAAGCCGCTGCGCTCCTCGTGTGTGGTGTCACTGTGACTTTGAGCTGCTCTGTCAGATCATAACCATTAAACATCAGCAATGCTACAGTAACAGAGGGTCAGGGGCAGACGGAGCGATGGACACAGATGCAGCATACAAACTTCGGAAATAGCTAAAATAATTATTACTCACCTCTCATAAAGTTGTACATTTAAACTGCAGCATCTCATCCAAATTTTATAGAATTTGTTTTCTGCAAATAATGATCCCCAGTCCACAAAACAGTGCTGTGAATCCCGTTTGAAGTGTTCTTTAAAAGTAAAAAGGGCAGAGTAATTCCTCATGTGTTTGTTTACATCCACACAGCGAGCAGATCGTGGTGAAGCTGCAGATTAGCAATAGTGACTCTACTTCTTGTGTACTTTATCTCCAGCCTTCTGTGCATTAAAAATGTCATTAAGAATCTCAGTTTTACTGTAAACAGGAAACAGCAGACGTGAGGTGCACTCAAAACTTTATAGCCCGTGGTCCACAGACATATCCTGCTGCAGTGTTTGTGATAGGACGTTTTAAGTCTCATAAGGTTCTCCTCATGTCTGTGGTGTGCACTTTTTGTCACACGTTTAAAAATCGTTTAAGACCGAAAAATCCTGTAGTGTGTGGCGGCCTTTAGGCTTTATTTATTATACAAGTAATGGATGCTGTTAGCATTAACTTGTGCCTGTAATGTTAAAAGGTCTAAACATCTGCTAAATAAACTCACCTTTGTTTGTGATCAGGTCTTAACAACAATCCAGAGATTTTCTCTCATCTTATTTTAATTGGCAGTAAATTATATTGTTGGTCAGTTAGGGCTAGTAACATGTTTTGTGCCAAATGTATTAGTCATAGTCAAGCTACACAACTATATACAGTATATAAATAATAAAATCACATATTCATACAAAACCAAGATTTTATTTGTAATCTTTAAAGGTATATGATCCATAGTTATAGATAGTTGAAGAATGGATAGAACAGATTAATAGTAACGTTAAAGCTAAATAATAACAGTTGCTAACTGTGTGCAGGTTATGAATGCAAAATTTGTGCTGTCTTCAAGATGAGATTACAAAGATGTGGCTGTAAAATGCTATGCTATGTCATTGATTTGAAGCTATTTAGTTAACTATTTAAGTGCTCTAACACTGCTGCAGCGCGCAGTAACATCGGCATCTGATCACAGCCCAGACTGTGTTACGATCTGCTTCCATTACGCTCCGGGAAACTGTCTCTGTTTGATCAGATGTGAAGTTACAACTCTATCCCATAAACGTGACAGTAAAAAGACCTTTACTGCTGTAGCTGCATTTATGAGATCAGTCTCACTTTCACTGCTAAAATATTCCAACAGGATCTTTGGCCACCTAAACCTGCCTTGAATTTGATAAACTAATAAGATATAATGTTGGCGGCCACTGATTCAACTCAGAAATCACAACAGGCTTTTGTGGACGCAGCAAATTGTTTCTTCTGCAGTATATGGTTATTGCACATTTTACAACAAAAGAGTGGTTGGAACAAGTGCTTCTGAATGCTTTGAGGAAAACAGAAACCCCCCTTATCTTACCAACATAATACTTTTTCCACATAAGAAGCCATATATGTTTTGACCATGCATGTCCCTGATTGAATAATCCACCTGTCAATCACACCCATTTGAACTTGGGGAGACCAAACAGTGACTAGACTCATATTTTTGTAAAGTATTGGAGAAGTGTGTTCATGATCTCAGGCAATAGGAAACTGCATTTTGATTTCACTTTTTTCTTTTTTTAAATATTGAGTTCAAGCCCTTACAACCGGCATTTCTTCTCTGTGGTAAAAATAGTTTCTAGATGTTTTTGGTTGCTATTATTTAGACTGACAGTTAATGTAGGAGTAAGAAAAACACAAACATAAGAAATAATTCATTAGCTGCACTTCAGGCCCACAAATTTTCTTTATGTGTGTGCTTACGGCATTTTTAATTCTCAAGCTGAATTAGTAAATCAGGTCAATAAGTGATTATCTCAAATACATGGCAGAGTTTGCCAAGGGTTAGGGTTACAGCCCAATGTCATTTTCAGTGAAGGTCAACATGTCTCTAAATTCGGGCTCATTTCTAATGCTGTTTGCCCAGCTGTGCATTATCTGAATGCCCTGTATCTGTGCAGGATTCAAGGGCAAGTAATGATCATGCCTGTGTTGATACTATTGATGCTAATGGGGCGTGGTGTGGTACAGAACACCAAATGGCCCCTAATCTGATAACAAGAAGCCTGCATTGATTTATGTGTAAGTGTAAGGATATCAATATGTCAGAGAGCTCAAAGCCACAGAAGTGACCCCCACACAATAGAGCTGTGAATATGTGTACAGCACTTTCTAAGAGCTGAAAACAAATGTATTAGTTTACACATTAAAGCCTGACTACACACATAAACTTTGTCCATAACCACATTTCAAATGAAGCTGTTAAACTGGGAGGAATGAGAGTGATGATAGGTATAAAAAAGAGCGTGCCGTAGATCTAAGTCTAGGTTTCCACACTTAAACTCAGCCCTGCAGCCAGGAGTTTGTAATCAGAAACACAATTTGGCCAATACTGTGCGATGTCATATAGTACTTGAATTAGGAGTGACTTCTGCAGGCAGCACAGAGCAGAAAATGGTATTAAAACATCATGTACACAGTTTAGTAACAAATGTGTTTAGAATTTCAAATGGCACAAAGCATTTGCTGAGCATTGCTGACCTGGTGGCAGGAAATCTCATGTCCTGCTGAAGTGGAAATAAAATGGATCAAAATAAGCAGAAAATAGTAGGAAATAGAGGAACTTAGGCAAGTTAAAGTTTAAAACTACTGGGACCAGTACAAGTACCATTTTGGAAAGAAAAAATGTGACTTAGTATTCAGATGTTTTTTGAGCTTAACACAACCCCCAGTAGGACCACTTTGTGTAATGTGGTGGACAATACATATTCAAGGAAATTGCTACATTAAAAAAATGCAGAATTTTTTCAAAAACATGTATTCTACTAATCTACTCTCATTGTTTTGGCCACTTTTGCTCACATAGACTGAAAAAGTGGTAAACTTGCCTGAAAACTCTGCAGTCATCACTCACTGTGAGCATATTGATGAATAAGAGAAAGTGGAGGTGCTGTTCTGCGTGTGTTTGTCTTGTTTGGTAAAGGCTGGTGTCTCTGCAGGTGGGAACACTGAGCGATGATGTGTCTGGAGTCCTCTTAGATCCAGACAGAAAACACGCAGTGTTCGGGACTGGATTGATGCCCAGGTGGGACTGTGGCACAGGCAGGCCAAAGCATTCAGGTTGCCATGCAAGCTCTAGTCCAGCACTTCATATTTCAAGGCTATTGACTGAACTGTCTTCCTCAGCTGCTCCCTGCATAAATCACCCGTTTTGAAAACTTGAATATTTTGCTGGTGTGGGACATATAACTATAATTATTTCAGAGTTTTTCATCACTATAAGCAATGCTCTGTGGTTAGAGCAGCTGCCCATCAACCTGAAGATCAGAGGATCAATTCCTGCTCTGATCAAATTCTGTCATGCTCTTTGGCCTTTGGCAAGACTCTTCACCCAACTTGTTTTAGGTGTGTGCATGTGGTGGTTGGAGGAGGCGATGATTGGCAGCCTCACTTCTGCCAGTCTTCCCAAGGGCAGCTGTGGCGAGTAATGTAAATAAATAATGTCACATGAAGTGCTTTGGGTGTTTCTTTCTATAAATTCAGTGCATTATTATAAAAAAAAATATATATATTTATCTTTGCACTAATTATATCAGTTATTTATTTATTTATTTATTTTTACAAACAACATTTTGTAGACAATAAATTAATAAATAAATTACGTAACGGGGGCTGTTATAATAAGAATATTTGAATAGTCCAAGTGTAGAGGTGCCACAATTAATTGCACATTACTGAGGTTTTTCCATGACACACACCACAAATCAATGCTGAGAGAGAAAAAAGAATCAAACAGCATCCAGAACAAAAGGATACATTAGGTGTTATCATTTCTCTGCTGTCAGCCAGGCATCTGAAATTCAAATCTTCTCAAATACTTACTGACAATTTCCTGGCTGTATAAAGTACTCAATTTCTTTCACGTGAACTTCCTTCAAATCGATGTCAAAAATGGATTAGCGTTTCACAAAGAATAGGCTCTGTTTAAATCCTGAGGGACATATCAAGAAATCATCTCCCTTTCTTTTGTCAAGCTTTTACTCAGTGGTGCGTGGTGGCTGCTGCAGATAAAGGCCTTTGTATGCATTTTACATTACAGAAGGGGAGTTGTACCACCATGAAACAGACCAGATCTGTTCAAGTGTCAGTGAGTGAAGAAGGGAGTGTTCATATGTGTACAAACCACAGCAGCACATTCATTATGACTGGACTAGATAATTATTATTTAGCTACCTGATTTATGCTAATGATAGCTATTTGAAGGGCTATAATCCTCTCCCTCATGTTCTCTTGTGATTTTGCCTCTGGATTCAAACTTAAATTCAAAGAGACAAACAAAATCCTTATTTGTGATCTGCATAGGGGTTATTTGTGTTGGTACCCCTTCCCACCTTGCTCCCACATTCTTAGCACTGCTTTCTGCCTGACACAAACAACCATGTTCAAAGTCATTTTAGTCTTCTCGCATTTTTTTCTGTTTTATAGAACATAACCCCTGACAATTGAAAGTCAAAGTCTGACAGTCAAATACGTAGCTGTGCAATGCCACTAACTAAACTATCAGCAAGATTTTAAAGATGGCCTATCTTCCTTAATCAAAGGTGTGTTTGTTTGCTCATTTAAGATAGGCATATTTCCAGTTTTTACAGTATTCTTAAGTGAGAATCCACTGTCAGCATCTAGTCGTCACAAATGCTGCAGCTCATGCCAAACTCATTTACTCCTGGCACAACCATTCTCCCCCTTTTCCATAGTTGCCTTGGAAACTAAACTTATGGTGACTTTTTCAGTTGGTGAAAGTGAAGTAATTGATGCATTATATGCTAATAAGAAATACCAGCGTGTGTAGGATGATGTGGACGTGGCATACCAATCAGATGCAGATGAGTTGAAGCTGTCTCTTTCCTGAGCAGACCTTTGATGATGAATGCCAGGCTCTGATGGAAACGTCTGCTGCTGCTCAGCCGACCAGCAAAGACAACCTCAACACGCAGAATATTAAAATCATTATATCACACAAGGTACAATTAGAGCACTGGAGGTGGAGACAAAGAGACTGTGGCAAAGAAAATGTGGTTCTTAAATGAGATTTCTTAAAAGCCAGTGCACAATATTCTTTACCTGACCAGCCAGAACCACACACTTTGACAAAACTTTACAAAGTGCGTGGATCTGGAGCTGTATCCCGTCTCCCTGATTACAGAGGGAGTGACTAACAGGTGGATTAACCAATCAGAGAGACGCATGCTACGTTTACGTCAAAAACAAATATGGCCGCTAACACATAAAAAATTAGAAAAATCTACATGAAGGACTGGGAAAGTGCAGACTTTTACAGAATCAACAAGCACCAACCTATTCGTTATTTCAGGTAAAAGAATTAAAATATTTTGTTCTGAATGTTACAAGAATTTTTGAGAGGAGATGTCTTCCGTATTTGAGAGACACGTGTTACAAATTGCAAATGCAGCTGTGGTTGGACAATCTCATGTTTGGACAGAGGTTTTTCATGCTTTATGATCCTGGGTCCAGTAATCTTGACATGATCTTGTAGGAAAGAATTATATCATGTGATTATATTCATCCGTTTATATCCAGTATAACAGAATAGACTGAAACTGTGAATGTAAAATCACGGTGTGCTCTGAAACATGGACCAAACCATTACACTTGAATGCATCACTTGTCAAAAGCAATGACAGTTTAAATGCACGGGAAGACGTACGCTTTGTAGCTTTCTCTCGGCATTTCCACAACTGCTCTCACTTTTCAGAAAGCCTTGTCCTAATGAGCCTGGCTTTATGGAAATATATTGCATTGGCATAAGAGATATAGAGGAAATTATTTGGAATCCTGACAGCTGACAGTAAGAAAAAAGGTCTGTAATAAAGTGAATAATTCAGAGCTAAGGCTGTGCCAAAGATTTGACTTATATGCTCTTTTAGGGAGATTAACACAGGTACAAATCACTCTGTTGTCTGCCCAACTCTGAACAAAAGCCATTTCATATCTCCGATGGGAGCCCTCTTTTCTTCATTCCCCCGCAGTCCCTCTAAAAAATAAAGACTTGCATTTGTTATCCAAAGGGACCAGAAGGCTATTGTGCTACATTCTCCCGCTCTCTGTTATCGGGCTCATTCAAATTCTGCCTTGACAGCAACTTCTGAATCTTTCTTACTTACAATAGTGAGTGTAATGGGAAAAATATATAGTGCTGCTGTTTTGGAGATAAGGTTGACCTACAGTGCGGTATGTGGCACTGAGAAACTTCTTACCGCAGATGGTTGGAAATAAAAAATATCTCTTGCACAGCGCCGTGTCCACTTGTCCATGACGCTGTCTGGTGAGTGCCATTATTTTGATGATAAGCTTTCAACACAGTTTCACCATACAGTCTGTTTACAGCTTGTCCTCCACCCAAAGAGCACTCAGAGCAATGAGGATGTTTTTGAACGGCTATAACCTGCCCCTGGACAAGGCTCTCTTCACATCCTTATACGTACATGCATTCAAGGAGAGGGGACGTCAATGTCTGTCAGAGCCACTGGAAGATGTGATCAGGGAGGACGTGAGTTTGTGAAAATAAAAAAGGAAAATGTAATTTAATAGACAAATATCCTTGGAAATTCCCTTCCCAGATATAAGAAAAATGCATTTCTCCCACACACAGGTTGCCCATGCAAAGAGCTCATTTTGAAACAGAAATCAGCTCTGAAATGTGATGGCTCTTTGGGACAAAGTGGCTGTACCTGTTTGTTTGTTTTTATCCTTATTTTTAGGTAAAACTTGTCTTGTCCCAGCAGCTCCAAAGTTATTACTTACCTTAGGCATTCTAGACATCCTAATTATTCAGTAGGATAGGCTTAGTTCTGCTTTCACAATAACAGCTTGCATTTCTTTCTGTTTTTTTTTTTTTTTTCCTGCTTATACAATATATCTGATTGGGGCAAGTTAAATGTCCTGTATTACTCAAAATTGACTCTTGCAAGCTTTAAGCCATGTTATAATGCCATGTAATAATAATAACCTCTTCAAAAAATATACCTTAAGTTGTGTTTTGTTTCATTCACACATGTTTGAGTAACCCCTCATTATTGGTCTGTCTACATCTCCAAACCTCCACCTTGTGATGTCATGTGGTGGTAATTTTTAAGTCAACATCTACCTTTTACCTTTAGTTAGTACAGACTGGCAATTCCATAGCTGGAATGATCCAAATGATTCTGGTGAATGTGTATGGAGTTTAAAAACACAGTGGAGCATTTCCTGTATTACTGCATGTCATCACAAGGTGGAATATCGTGTTTTCTGTTTGAGAAAAGAACTGAGCCTAAATGTGCGGGGTTTGTGTGTTAAACATGTGCAAATGAAACAAAACACAACTGCAGGTATGTTTCTGATTAGGAAACATCATGTTAACAGAAAATAGCATAATATGAGAGCTTAAAATTTTGCTTAATTACATGGGGAAAAATCAGGTACAGGGTTTTTAAGAACTCTCCATGGTAGCACTTACTTCATAACAAGTGCATATTTCAAATTGCTTGAATGATTAATATTATTTTCAGCATTTCTGAATACTTGGAAATGCTACAGATGGCTCTATTAACTGTAAACACCAATCACTTCCATTATTATTATTTACCAGTGTAATTATTATTGTCAAAGTGATGTGTCATTACTGCTCAGATGAAGGGTGCTTGATTGGGAGGTAATTCGAGCCATCTTCATGAACCATTGTGGGTAATCAGACAGAGTGTATCTGCTGTGATTGGAAGAGACAGCATCTGAATTAAAACAGCCCTTTCACACTGTTCCACACCACAAGCAAATTAGACAGAAATTAAAACTAATGAGAAATTCCCACCAATACAAGTTCCCCCCTGCTCTAATGCTCTAAATCTTTGTATTTATTTCAACCAAATAACTGTAATGCATGTTTTTGGTTCCTTAATCTTCTATTGTTGCAAGAGAGGAGAAAAGCGCTTTGGAATTCTGTTGTGCATCCCAGAAAAGAACTCCTAATCTCCATCCATTCCCGAAAGCCCTGTGAATGCCTGCTACACAGACAAACATATTTCTCCATAATGAAAACATGGCACCCACTATTGGCTCCGTTTATTTGCACATCCGTAAATACTTGATTTGCATGTGGGTCCTATTATGTAGCTCCCTCACATATTTGTGCCATATTAAAGCTATTTACCCTTTTGACTGAGGCATATTGCACTGAGCTTGAACCAATCGCTGGCTTCCAATTTAATCCAGTATCTCGTTCCCCACACATGAAAGACCCTCCACCCCACGAGTCTAATGATTTAAAAGGGCGTGTTCACAAAGAGAAGTCGAACAATATAATCAATTATTTACCCAGCTTAGTTCTGACAACAGCTGAAACTGTAAAGAGAGGAGAGCGCCCGGGTACACCGCTTTGATGGTGGTATTTTGGAGACTAATTAATAAGAGGGATCCATGGGCACAGACTCAGTACATTCAGTATTGTTTATGCTTTCCAAAGTGTGGTGCAGGTTTCCTTGGCTGTAAATTTGTTTAATTTGTTTTTTCTAGTGTTGATTTACTTACTATTTTCAGTTTTCAGTCCCATTAAACCCAAACCTTTTCTGGATTTAGTGTTGTTTGTCTCTGTTTTGAAATAAAATCTGTTGTTTTAAAGGTCCCAAATGTATGCTTTTGGTATTGAATGTACAATATGAATGCAAAAATATAATACAAAAAAGGGCCTCAGTGGGTGCAAAAAGTCAACATGCTGCTACACTAAGAGTGAAACAACAAAACTAAAAACAATACTGTTTGTGCAGTGACATTATTGAAGTAAATGGACTTTAAAAACATGGAGAAATGCTTTTGGATTACCACCAGATAACTTCAAGAGTCTCCTTGGGACCACAGCACCATTATTCTTATCTATAGGCTCCTTTTGGGGGTGAGTTATTTCTTATTTTGAACATTTTCTTTTATCCAAGGTCAAAGCTGCAATCTTCTTTCTCATATTGGTGACAGAAAGAAGGTAAGGTTGGTGAAGGGCTGACCTATTGGGTCTATTGCGCAAATATTACTGATGTCTATCAAGCTTATGCAGCCTTCCCTCACTCGTGAACAAGACCACGACACACTTGTACTCCTCCACTTGGGGTAGGAGCTCCTCACTGACCTTATTTTACACTTTCTAAAATGTTACTTGCTGTTTAAAGGTCCTATATGATGCAAAATTGACTCTTGTTGGGATTTAAAACACGTTATATGTTTTTATCTCATCAAAAACATACATGGACTTGTGTTTTGTTTCATTCAGAAATGTCTGAGTAACCCTTTATTGTGATGTCATAAAGCAGTAGTGTTCAAGTTTACAGTTACCTTTAGTTCGATTTTAGTTCAGTAGAGATGTGCAATTCCAGGGATAAAATCAACTAAATAGTACACGTGTATGGAGTTTGAAAACACAGTGAAGTACATCTTGTGTTACCACATGACATCACAGGCGGAAGTGGAAATTTGCAGGCAGGTGTTAAACATGGGTAAATGAAACTAAACACAGCTCCAGGTATGTTTTTGATGAGATGACAAGTTTATAGTATGTAATGATGAGGAAACATTATAACATAGATGAGAAAATAACAATAACATGACCCTTTAAGGAACAACAATATTTTGATATAAAAAAAAATTTGAAGCTTTTTTTGCTGGAAATCTGATATCCATGTCGAGTTTCCTTTAACAGCTCCACCTGGGAAACACAATCCATCTACTTTCGACATTTGATACATTCTATAGGAGCCACACACACACACACAGCCTACTCCACTACATAAACCATAGCTGCAGTTCTTTGAGGTTCAGAATTTGTCAATACCTCAAGCCTTTCATACAAATCAGTTCATTGACTATAAAATGTTTCCAGTGGTTTGAGCCGTCCACAGTTCCTAGCATCTTACTTTTTTTTTACCCCTTGAGTTTATATCACAATTCACAAATTTCAGAGGCCAGATGGGAGTTTTGTCATTATGGCCATTTTAACATCAACTAGCATGCTAACCGGGTACAACTACTGCTTCATGCAATGGTGAAATATATGCAGAGAGCACACTGTGGTCTCATTTTGACCATTAGAGCTGCTTTTACAATATACCTATACTGAGGCAAAACAGATCTTACTTTTTTAGATAAAAATAAAGTCTGGTACAGCCTTTAATATTTCCCAGTGACTCATGTTTAGCCTGTCTTTCATAGCCCTAAAGTACAAAGACATCTTAAAAATCTCTTTTGCGTGGGAGTGAAGCTATTCATATGCCATGTCCAATTCATTTGATGCCATCTTTTTGACTTCTCTGTGTCGCGTGGATAATTTTCCATACTTTTGCCAGTCACAGTAAGAGATCTGAAGAGGCATCTGAGGCGTCACAACAGAATAAAGTGAATATTAATGGGGTGATTATGCAAATGAGACACAAGCTTTCAAAACTCAAAATAGTGATCGTTCCAAGGCACGCAGACAGCAGGTTCATTGTCTGCCACTGCACTCTGCTCACATATCCAGACCATAGTGGTTTTATATGAAGGTATATATATATGAGATCATATGAAGGATATGATAAGGCGGCACGGTGGCTGAGTGGCAACACTCAGGCCTCACAGCAAGAAGGTTGTGGGTTCCCCAGGTCGCCCGGGTCTTTCTGTGTGGAGTTTGCATGTTCCTCCCTGTGTCTGGATTGGTTTCCCCCATCAACTCAAAACATGCTGACACCCCTATGAACTAACATCAAGGACCATATTGTCCACCCTCCTGTGGGCTCACCACCTGCAGAGGGGTTCATAGGGGGGGTCAGGTGCTATGAGTATTGGGCAGCAAGCTGCCCCCGTGACCCAGCCGGATTAAGCGGGAGAAGATGGATGGATCAAGGATATGAAGATGTACATTTATCGCAAGAACTTTTATGCCATTTATTTCACCCACACATCTTTTTGATTGTGGGTTAGAGGTCCATGACAGCTGTTCAAAAACTCAAAGTTCATGTCTCACTTGTGAGAAATAGTAAAAAGATATGGTTTATTCTGTATTGTTAAAGGCCCATATTACCTTATTTACTAATCTAATAATCTATGTTATAATGTTGTTTCATTGTCACAAACATACCTGGAGTTGTGTTTTGTTTCATTCACACATTTAACACACAAACCCTGCATATTTAAGGTGAGTTCTTCTCTCAAACAGAAAACGCTCAGTTCCACCTTGTGATGTTATGTGGCACAGGAAGTGCTCCACTGTGTTTTAAACTCCATACACCTTCACTAGAATCATATGGATGATTTCAGTCTTGGAATTGCCAATCTGCACTGAAATAAAAGTAAAAGGTGTAAACTTGAAAACAACCACTACACGACATCACTGGGTGGAACAGAGTATTTTGACAAAGCAGTGCCCTGGTTAAAGCCCACAGTAAATGACTTTGTATTGCTTAATATTTACATTATGTCAGTCAGTCTCCAGGGGACGTTTACCACAAGTTAATGCATCTCCCTCGCTGTAATTCAGCCTTTTTTATGCAGTGCAATGGTTCCCCCAAGTGGTCATTTCAAAAAGTGCATGTAATCAAATGGAAGTCACAGCTTCTTTACCCCTGCAAATTATATAATAAAATGCAAAACTGCAGTGATTTTCTGCCTGACCCTGAGTGGATGACTAGAGCAAAGGCCATCCGCAGATGACTGAAATATTAACAAGGGAGAAGAAAAAAATTAGAATTCAAATGAGGCAAATTGGGAAATTGGCAGCAGTCAAGTGGTCAAATCTTTCTTGAGTTGGTAGTTTGACTCCTATCTGCTCTCGAGGGATTCTGGGGTCTGTACTTACTGAATCAATATGGCTCTTCTGGTTAATTGGCAGTCTCAGGAAAGTCACAGTTCTCATGTCAGATTACTCTTCGTCTGGTTACTAGACAGAACCACTGTAATTGAGGGTCACTGCTGAACACTATAGCTGCAAATGCGTCATACAAAATTTTAGATTTTTTTTTAACCTTTATTTATCCAGGAAAGCCCCATTGAGATAACTAATCTCTTTTTCAAAGGAGTCCTGCCATGCACACATGGCTTTCATGAATGAGCAGAGACTGATGAGAAGGTGAGTTTAGGGTGACGTTTTAGTTAAGGGTCATTCTCTATTGTACTTAATCTGGCCATACCGGCTTGCCGAGCCCCGGGCTCTGCGGCCGCGTTTAGTCCTGGTTTAGTCCTAGTCCTGGTTTAGTCCAAGGCCAGCTCCGGGCTCCGCGGAGGAGCTCGGGGGACAAAAGCGAGGAGGCGGAGGCGATCGCAGCACAGAGAAGGTGAGACAAGCAAAGCAGCGAAACCAGAAGTAAACATAAGCATTATAGCGATATATCGATATGTCAGAATTCATATCGAGTTTCAAAAATATCTCGATATATTTTAAATATCGAGATATCGCCCACCCCTAGCACCCACATTGCCTAGTATGAAAGTGGAGTGTGCATGGCAGGACTCCCTTGTAAAAGAGATTAGTAATCTCAATGGGACTTTCCTGTTTAAATAAAAAGGTTAAATCTAAATTAATGCAAATTCTGTGTGGCAGTATAGATACAGCTTTAATTAGTTACACACAATGTAACAGTTTTATAAGGCACATGGGATCAGGTTATTTTGATAAAGTGCTTTTGTCAATAATGCTTACTCTCGGTCAACACACACTCTTAAATTAAAAGTTATTGCATTAGAGCCTACTTTGTCAAAATAAAATGCTTTCATAACTGGTAGGCAGTGGCTCCTGCTCAGTGTATAGAGCATTTGTTAACAACCCTAAAAGTTGACAGATGTTGTTTTGTCCACAATATGGACATAACACCTTGCCAGTTTGAATGAACGTGTGTGATTGATGGTGGTCAAAGGGACCGATCGCAGACTGGCAGCTGTGGTTACAGAAGTAGCTTACTAAGGTGTGGTGTAAAGGAATATAATCTATTGTATGTACAGTATGTAGTTCTAGGACAGATTGTAAAGGTCCCATATTACGCTGTTTCCTGAACTGTTATAATGTTGTTTCCTCATCAAAAACAGATCTGGAGATGTGTTTTGTTTCATTCACTCATGTTTAACACACAAATCCTGCATATTTAGGCTGAGCTCTTCTCTCAAACAGAAAATACTCTGTTCCTCCTTGTGATGTCATGTGGTAATACAGAAAATGCTCCACATTGTTTTTAAACTCAAATACCTTTTTGGATGATTTCAGCTCTGGAATTACCCACTTTTACTGAACAAAGGGTAAAAGGGAGCTGCTACAGGGTATTCCCAGGTTTGACTACCCCAAATTTAAGACTTTTTAAAGACCTTTTTAAGACCACTTAAATGAAAATTAAGACCAATATTGCACCCATTATGCGGGCAAAAAGCAAATAACAAAAAATACTTTATTATATAAAATCTCATTCAAAACTAATTTATAGTAGTATGCACTGCTTGTAAAATGGCCAAAAAAATAATTTATAACATCCTAACACAACAAACTAAGCTTTCACAGTCTTGTCTCACATTGCACTGCAGCCCGGTACAAAAAACAGGCTAAAGAAATTTAAGATCTTTGTGAAAGAAATAAGCCTTGGACAACATTATTTAAGACTTTTTAAGGCCTTAATTTAGTAAAATGAAATTTAAGACCTTTTTAAGACTTTTAAGACCCCACAACGACCCTGTGCTTACTTGAAAACTCCGCTTTATGACATCATGAGGTG
This sequence comes from Odontamblyopus rebecca, assembly GCA_030686955.1. Lineage (NCBI taxonomy): Eukaryota > Metazoa > Chordata > Actinopteri > Gobiiformes > Gobiidae > Odontamblyopus > Odontamblyopus rebecca. The sequence continues at coordinate 26,282,338 of CM060656.1, forward strand.
GAACAGAGCATTTTGATCTAAGGAGACAAACATAATAACAAAGGGTTACTCAAACATGTGTGAATGAAACAAAACACAACTCCAGGTATGTTTTGATGAGCTAAAAACATAATAACATGGCTTAAAGCTCACAAGAGTAAATTTTGCATAATATAGGACCTTCAAGAATAATGCATTCCATTTAATTTGTCTACTACAATCCTGTAAACATCCATAATGACGACAGGATGACCCTCATACACCAGTCCAAAAACACTATTTAGATCCATAAATGTCTCTGAATTACAACACACTCACAAAATTATCAATGTTTCATGCCAGCGTCAAATGGACGACCTTCTCCTGGGGTGTTGATACAGGACGCAGCTACATGGAGAGTTTTGAGATGATGAGGTACTGCTTAAGATCTGGTCCACTCTGTAGGAGATAGAGTTATAGAAGACAGGGTTACAATGTCCTTCCATATCATCTGGATGTAAGTTGGCAGGGATGTCATTATCAGTATCACAGCAGAGACAGGAACATAAAACTTTTAGAGCTGTATTTTGACAGTTGATCTTTCTGTGTAATGTGACCGCAATCCTCTCATTGACAGGGGATGGTGAGAGAAGGTTCACACAACTCCTCCTTGTCTCCATTGGAAGACTCAGATTACTATTACGGAAAGCCTCTTCCTTGCACTGCAAATTATGAGTTTGTACCTCCAACTCCAGACCATCTTGTGTATCCTTGGGCTCAGAATGTTGGTTTTCACTACTGATTTCCTGCTTTGAAACACCCTCCTTGCTGCTAATTGCTAAAAACCTCAAAACCACAAGATTGAGAAAAGCGCCTACAACTGTTAACCCCACGAGAATGTAAGTAAAACAGAATAAAACATACGGGTACCTCTTCTGCAGAGCATCCTTCTCTTGCAGGGCGATAAAATCCCCAAATCCAATAGTGGTTAGAGTAACGAAACAGTAGTAGTATGCATTGAAAAAAGACCAGCCTTCAAAGTGAGAGAAAGCAGCTGCTCCTATACAAATTGTGCTACCACACGAGAGGAGACCCACTAGCACCATGTTACACATAGACACATTAGTCTTCTGCAGGCCAAGACTCTGCTTAGCCCAACTTAGCACCACACGCACACAGGTGTTGATGCGCTCTCCCAGGCTTTGGAACATCACCAGGGTCAAAGGGATGCCCAAAACAGCATAAAACATACAGAAAGCTTTCCCTGCATCGGTACAGGGAGCAACGTGGCCATAGCCTGCAAAACAAAGAGACAAGAGGCCGGGTTATGTCAGGTGATGTTAGACAGCAGGGTGTAAAAGATACTGCACATACTGCACATTTCAGTGATGACACGATGATCTCATGGTGTAAACAAAGTCCCATCCATGTTCACTGTACTGTACGAGAATTTTATTTATTTTGTATTATTTGTTTTATGTGATAGTGGGTTTGGAAGTAACGTAGATATTTCTACTTGTATAAAAGAAACAAAAACTATAACAACAACTCACCCTTATGTTACAGATAACCCTATGTCCTGTCAATCACTATTTCATCTTTGTTTTTCCTTTACTCCTTATATATAGCTGAGATATATTATTTTATTCTATATTTTAGTTTTACAACATTCATATAATTATGCTTTATTTGACACCTGCCTCTTGCTATTTTAAATAATGTATTATTACCATTTATATTTTTGTTATTATAATATATTGTGATGTGTGAGCTACTGTGTCCAAATTATTTCCCTTGTGGATCAATAAAGTTTGTCTAAGCCTAAGCCTAAGTCTAAAACACATTTTGGACTGGTTTACTATGTGCTTGTTTCTCGCTCAAGCAGATTTTGTAGCAAAATTTCCTTTAAAACGATAGAAATTAACATAAGAGGACAAATAAGGGCTTCTAGTATAACGCTTTTATATACATTCAAATTACAGGTTTAAGTACGTTACTGTGTTCTGCCCCTTTTTGCCAAAGCCATCAAATCTAACCATATAGACTTGACAGCCAATGTGTGTAATGTGCAAATATTATAAGCACTCTTAATAGCTCCTTACAACCTTAAGACTGTTTCCACAGCTAATTGGTCTTCACTAATCTATTATGCATATGGCTCTGGCCTTTGGTATTGATCAAGTGTGACTGAATAGACTACTAACCCAACAAAACACAAGGTAAAAAGTGCTATTAAATGCTATCTGTTTAAAATAACTTACTAAATACTGTTGTAAAAAAAATATCCTGGCAGATCATGAGAAGAGTAGAGTAATAACTATAAATAAAAACTATATAGAGTGTATAGCTTATGCACCATGTGTGTTCTACGACATCTAGAGCTTCCTAACAATAATGTGCTTGCTCTGACTGACCACCCATTAAAACTGTATTGGTCTAGTGCACCGGGAATAAATTGATATTTAGTATTATCTCTTTTAGTTTGTACTTATTTTTGCAGTCCTTTACTAAACAGCTGGTCTTCATACTGGGAGGGGGAAAAGACTGGGTTACTTCCACACAAAACTACAATAGTTGAGTGAGGCTGAAATAATTTAGTATGAAATAGTGAATGAGAGTTCAGAGAATGCTGTGGACTCCACTGTGGACCCCTCCTCCACTCCATTTAACCCATATGTTTATTCATATGCACTGTCCCTTTAAATAACTAAATCTAAATCCCTCTCACATCCACATCTGTGTAGGCAGTTACACCTATTACACATCTGTGTACACTAAAATGAGAGTATAGCCTGTGTGCTAACTTCTTCAAAAAAGGTAGGCTAATACAATCACAAATTAACCCCGGTGGCCAGTGCCTTAACCTGCAGAGCACGGGGTTTTTCTCATTCTCAAGTGCAGGCCATATTTCATGTGAAAGTTCAGACCCTGCAGAATTCCCTCCCTGAGCTGCAGAGGCTGCACTAGCTGACTCATGACTGGCTGCAGGTGCTGGGTTTGGGTAGCGACCATTCAGATAAGAGACTGGCCTTTTCGGTTTGTTTCCGGCATCTTTTGAGCAGAAATTTCCCGTGAGACTCATGTTAGGCCCATTCTGCTTTCTGATTTTCTTGAGACTCAAAACACTGAGAAAACATCAACAACTTTGCTATTATGTCAAATGTTTGTCAAAAGCCTATTTGATTTGAACATGTCTGCTTTATATCTGGGGTCAATAGTCTCAGGCATGTTTGTTACATTCTACAGCCTACCCGAGATTACTACACAACACTCAACACCGCCAAGTTAAGTGCAGCCAACTTGCCTATTGTGGTGATGACTGTAATGGCAAAGTAAAAGGATCCTGCAAACTTCCACTGGCGACCCGCTCGGTGCGGCTCGGACTGCAGCACGACGCTCTCGATCTGTCTGAAGTCACTGTCCGTGAAGCCGTACTTGTCCATCATCTCATCCAGCTCCTGCTCCAGCGCCTTCTTTCTGGAGCTCTCCCTCTCGGACTCCAGGGCAGTAAACACAGCGGCCCCTATGATCAGGTAAAAGACCATGGACACGATGAGACATACTGTCCTGATGTTCTGCGTCTTCATTCTCACCCCCGGGACGCGAGTGGAGCGGAGGTTCCGAGACACGCACATTGGACACCGGAGCATCTGGGACGGTCCACATTCATCTCCATCACTTTATGTGCCGGGGCCCCGCGGCCTGCTAGGATTACAGCTGGTTCCAGTGTTGAAACAGAAGACAGACCAATTAGTGCGTCGTGGACTGGAGTGGCACAATAAGGCGTGTCTGCGTCAGTTATAGGCAACCTGAGCCCAGCGCTGGCAGCACCTTGACTTTCAATAGGATGCAGTCCAATCACATTAGACCTGACGTGCGAAACTCTGCTAAACATTTATGAGAGTAAAACGTGTTCGGACAATGCACAAGACAAAGTGATTAGAATAAACAACGCGGATCCTGTGATCAGTGTGGTTAATTTAGTAGCCTATTTCACAGATCTTTAGGCCTATCTAAAATTCACTGTTAGAGACATTTCATTGGTGTTTTCAAACTTCAGCAACAGTAAAACACAGACATAAGAGTGCAACTTCAGAACTAGAATTTCTGCAGAGCTGAACACAAATTGCTTTGTGAAGTTCTTGTGCCAAGACATTATAAAGTGGCAGTTGACCTTTATTTCCCACAGTTATACACAGCGTTTGAACTTTCCAAAATGTCCTCATTCAACACTAGGAAGCCTGGTGACAACTCCTTCTTATAAAAAGGCTTGTTACAAAGTCACTATAGTGCAAAACATGATCAAGGCTGCACTGTGTGCAGCTGCAATTTCCGCTCCATTTTGTGAGGGCTTATTAAATGCAGTGCTTTAGCAGGCAGTAGACACCACCTACTGTTACCAAAGGTTATGACGCCTATGAAAATATGAACATATATGAAAATGGTATAGCCCTCTTTAAGAGATGACAGAGCAGGACTGTGCAAAAGAGGAGACCAAATGACAGAATACTGTGTGAGTGCATTTATTGTTTCTTAATAAATGTTCTACTTGTGTAGTCTAAATAATTGCTTTAAAAACACACACTGAAAACAGTAGAATTAACTTTGCAGAAGCAAAACCTCAACATTATACAAATTTATCACAAGTAATATGAAGAACAAAACAACATTTGTTATGACGGGTGCCTATCTGATGCTGGGCCCGTATCTCACTGAGCCGGACAGCTGCATAGTGCAGGAAGACATTAAGGGCAGGATGTCCTCTGAGAGCAGATATTTCAGTGCCTGTGTTCCTCATTGGGGGAGAATGAGGCGGAGAAATGCAAACACAATGCTCTAAATCTGATAGCAGAGGGTGACACTCATGGAGATAAAGGGTGCCATTATAAACATCATAAAGTCTCATTCTACTACAGTGTTTGAGAAAAATATCCCCTTATGATGTGTGTTGTCATGTTAAGCCTATGTCAGTGGTGCTGTCAAACAAGTTGCAGAGTAAAGGCAAAGCTGTCGATGAGAAAATACACTTGTTACACTAGACTAGTCATAATCAGCCTATCGGGTAATTGTTCTATTTTTGGTATTTTTGTCCATATGTTGAGGATGGGAAGGATCCACATACTGAGTCCATTTAAAAGTTAGGCCTAGTTGTATTTGGGTTTTTTTTTCCATAATGGGCATTGTTCATAAAGAGTTCATAAAGACTTCACAAAGAATTCAAATCTCTCTTTATTCCACCTAAAATGTGTAGACCTACCTTAAAGAAATCATTTAAAAAACATTACTTTAACATCTTAAAAAAGTTTCATAACTGTAAACCTGTCTGTATGTAGACCTACTTTATTATGAAAACATTACATGATGAAAAGCTGAATTGGTCTACATTTTACAGGAGAAATGGATACGGTTTTATTTGGTCAGATATGAGGTTTTGCATTTCCTAATTTAATCAAATGCTATCGTCCAGTTCTGGTTCCTGACACCTAGTGGCAAAAGCAAAGAACAGCCGGTCCGGTATGTAGAGAGGATATTGCTCCAAAAAAAGAGATATAAATAAATAAATAAAAAATAAAATAAAATATAGCCTATGTTATAAATACGTAGGCTAATTCAGTCTATTGACACAAATTATAATTTTCCAGTGACTTAGTTCACAGTTAGGTTTCAGTTTACGTTAAAATGTAAGGGGCGTTCCAATAGAGAAGTGAAAGTAAAACAAGTGTTCTTTTCACTTCAGCAATGGTTATGTTGCTTTTTCGTCATTTTAAACAACTGTTGTTCAGGATGTTCTGGTGGGTGAAAAGCCGGTCTTTTTTGGAGGGGATGAGACAAGCATTCTCCGGGTCATGGTTTTACATTGTCAAAGTATGTTTAGGACTCGCAGTTCCGCTGTTGGCGATAAGATACTGGGTTAAAGGCCGTGATACTCGCAATGAGTCCAGAAAAGAGAAATCTAAACCACAAACTTCTCTGGACTCGGAGGATGTCGATATATTAACTGAGGACGAGGATACCGAGGAGCCCACCACCCCCGTGCCGGAGCCGGTGCAGAGCGGCGTGTGCGCTCTCACGGGGGACCCCTGCACTGCGCGGAGAGATGCCCCCGATCACTACCACTGTGACTATGACTCCACCTGGGAAACAGACTCGGACGACAGCCAGGATCAAATTCAGGAAGAAAGCGAAGAAAGCGCTCAAGGGGGACAGAGAGAGTGGACAGATTACGCATTGAAGCAAGTCTCCAATCGGCAGTCGGTAAGTCCGCCTCAACCACCCCACTCAGTCTATTCGTGCAGCCAAATGAGGAAACATTTAATACTAGGCTATCTTCTTTATCGCACATTTTTAACAGTACACATTTGAGAGATTTCAAGCAGCTGCCAGGGATCTACAGAATTACAGACACAACTATCCGGTAAACAAAACATTCCTATGTGACAGCAAGATTATTTATTAATATTCTCAGTAATTCTTCCTTTCTTCTATCCAGATCAAGCCTTTTCAGAGTTGGGATTATCAAGACTGTGAAAATGTAGGCTGCCTTTGATTTTCTACCTCAACAAAAACTGTTGTGTTAGGGCCTAAAAATATAGTGGCTAACTCTTCTTTTTGCACAGGATGAATATCCAAATTTGGATTTCTACCTTGGAAAGCGGCCCTCTTCACCGGATAGTAAGTATAGGTCATAATAATAGGCTACTTCTTTACTACTTCAAGGGCCTAGTTGACCCTTGTGTTTCACAGATGTATACATAAGTGACTACCACACTATGTGGAGAGGAAGATATGACATCTTGGAGTCGGTCCACACCTATATTCAGTGGTAAGTATGTAGGCTTATACTAGGCCATATCATAGCCTACCTATTTGTAATCTTTATTTAGGCCTCCTATAGCCTATTTTTTAATGACTTCATATTGTATACAGGTTGTTTCCCTTGCAAGAAGCAGGAGTAAATCCTGAGGCTAGTACACTCACTGAAGAGGAAATAAAGGTAGGCTAAACCGGGTACTGGTTTAAAAGGTAAGATTCATAGGTTACCAATTATGTTTATGCCCATGTAGGAGTTTTGTAAGAATGATACAGCAAGAAAAGCCCTGCTTGAATCATACAAGCTCATGTTGGATTTCTATGGGATTGAGCTGTGTGATGAGAAAACTGGAGAGGTGAAGAGAGCCTGGAACTGGAAAAATCGATTCAGCAATCTGAACAGGTATGCTACTGTTCAAGTGGCCAATTCTGAAAAAGGCCCCTGAAGAAAAAAACAAACAAACATCTAGTATGATAATAAAATGCCCTACTACAAGATATTTGAGGTGGATGCTACTTGATTTAGGCCTTTTATATTGCATAACAATTTCTACAAAAACCTTTAGTCATGCACACCGACTTTAGCCTACTTTATGACAGGATTATGAAATTTGGACCAACTTCTCCTGGCATGAGGAGTATAATAATTGAATTGCATTCTCTGGTTAGCATTCTTTAACCTTTCAGATTAAATATTACATCTACAAACATTCTGAGGACATTTTCCCTACACACATAAACACGTATTAATCTGTAGCTAAATAAACACTTTCTGATAATTTTGCTACTTGCTATCATTTAAGTAATTTTCCTTCAAGCACAGAACGCAACAACCTATGTGCATCAGAGATTCTCAGACTGTTTATTCAAGACCATTATTGTCTATAAATGTTAGATTCAAGAATGCTATTATTATTTCTATTACTAGGCTATTACTCATTTGTCTTAAATTCCATAGTTCTGTCTAACAAAAAGCTATGTATGTCTATAGTCTCATCATTTGGCCTAAGATCAAAGCAGGTGTCAAAATACTTTGAATAGCCCTAATGATTTTATTTATTTATTTAGATTTTTTTGTCAGTGACACAGATCAAGTGGCATCCACAGATGTTCACATTGTAGGGTACTTTATAACATGAAAACAGAATTCTGTCTCCACTTGAGTGATTATTTCATATTTGGACACCAGCATAATAAACTACATTTGTGGCTTTGGCTAACATTATGAGTCCTTAATATTTTCATAAAATTTTGACAGATATTCTCACAACAATCTGAGGATCACCCGGATTCTGAAGTGTTTAGGAACCTTGGGATATGCTCACTACCAAGCCCCTCTGGTGTCCTTCTTCTTGGAGGAGACTCTGATGAATGGAGAACTTCCAAGAGTCAAGGACAGTGTACTAAACTACTTCCTGTTTACAGTGCTTGACAAAAAAGAGCGAAGAAGTCTTCTTAAGTTTGCTTATCAGAATTATGACAAAAAGGAAGAATTTGTGTGGTGTCCCATAAAAATCCAAATGAAATGGTGAAAACAAAGCCTCAAAACATGAATCATCCAAACAAATCCACTTTTGTGATGTGGTAGATGAATACATTTGTGGGCAAAGAAAATCTTAGGTATAACATGAAACTTTCTCAAGAATTCCTTATATTGCAAACAGATGGTTATGTGACAGTTATTCCCTATTGTTATATATAATTTTTGTGTGTTCTATAAAAAATAAAAATGTTTTCTCTTCTTCGTATTCATAGCTCATTACATTCCACCAATGTTACATATTCAGTTCATTCTACTGAGTAAAAGTAACGTGTAGTAAAGACAGAAGAGATGGTTTTACGTTGCAGACAGTTGAAGTCTTTTTATTTCAAAGCTGCTCAACAGAAACACATTGTACCGTGCGACGCCCACAGTTCTGAACAGTGTTGCTTAAACTTCACATTACCCATTTTACATATATGGCTTTTTACTTTTTCTACATAGAAAAGTTTATTAAAAACATCAGTATATACACATGGACATCTATTTACACTTTGAATTGTGTGTTAGAGATCAGTTACATAATTGGGTTCATTAAAAATGTGTTTTGACAGGAGTTACATGTGGTTAAGCCTATGAGACAATCACAAAGAAATAGGAGGCATTTTGAGTAAATGTCACTTTAAAAGTATAAACCAAGAAAATACAAATACTGTCAAAAACTTTTGTCAAAATAATGAAGATTTACAAATACAGTTTTACATACAGATGTTCAATATTTGCAAGTGGATAAAACCATCATTATTTTTTGTCATGTTCAGCCTTTTCACTGTCTCTGGATGAATCATGTTTATAGTCTTTTTTGTCTTCCTTCTTCTCTCTGCTTCGACTCCTGTCTCGCCGCTCTCTGTCTCTATCCCGGTCCCTTCCCCTCTCTCTGTCCCGGGTGCGGTCTTTCCCACGATCTCGCTCTCTGCTGCGAGATCGGTCCCGCCTGCGCTCCCGTTCTCGATCCCGATCCCGGTCGCGGTTTCTGTCCCTGTCACGGTCATGTTCTCTTCTGTCAGATTCTCTCTCTCTGCCCCTGTCGCGCTCCCTCTCTCGGTCTCTGTCACGTTCTCTCCTTTTGTCCCCCACTTCAGACTCCCGATGTCTCTCCCCCTCCTGTTCCCTCAGCCGTTCACCCTCAGTTCCACGGCTGCGGTCCCTCTCACGACTGCGGTCTCTGTCGCGACTGCGCTCCCCTTCTCTTTCCCTCCCACGCTCCCAGTCCTGCTCCCGACTAAATCTCCTAGTCTGACTTCTATCCCAGGGCAGTCTTCCTTGATGTAGCCCTTCCCGCTCCCGTCTACGATCCTCTGGTATCTCTCGTCGAAGCTCCTCAGGAAGCTGTGGAGTACTAGACGAAGATTCCCTGTGGCTCCCCTCAAAGCGACTAAAGCTATGGGGTGAATCTTCTCGATTTGAAGAGCTCCTCCTCCTTATTTCAGGAGACTGTCGATGCCAATGGTCCTCTCGATGTAGTTCAGGACTGTGGGTTCCCATGCGACCTGGTGAAGATCTGGGATCATCTGAAGGTGTAGGCAGCAATGGGCCACTGTGGCGAATGGGTCTGGGCTCCTCTGAGTGACGGTCAAAGCGATACCTCTCAGAGCCAGCAAAAGGCTGAGTGCTGGGGGGACGACCTTCTTGAGATGGAGGACCTCTGTGTTCTTCAAAAGACCCCCTGTGAGGAGGTGAACGATGTCTGGAGCTGTACTGGTTGTGAGGATTGAAATGCTGCCCGCTCATGTCTCCACTCGGAGGGGGCGCCCTTCTGTCCTCATATTGATTGGGTGGAGGCCCCCGAAAACCAGAACCTGGTGGCGGGCCCTGATCCTTGTACATGCTGACAGTATTTGGGGGCTGGTGTGATTCAACACTGAAAGGACTGTCCTTTTTAAATGGCTCTGAGATAGGGGGTGGTGGCCCTCCATGGGCACTAAACTGAGAGGGAGGGGGTCCCCTAGGTGCCGGAAAGTGAGATGGAGGAGGAAGCCGGTTATCAAAATGTCCAGGTGGAGGTCCAGTGAAAGGTAGTGGAGGACCCCTGTTTGCTGGCAAGTTAAAAGGTGGTGGTGGGCCAGTGAATCGAGGTGGTGTGATGCCGCTCTGAGGGTCAAAATTAGAGGGTGGAGGAAGACCGGGGAGAGGACCAGGTGGCACATGTTGTGGTCGAAGTGAAGGGTCAAAGATCTGAGGAGGAGGTCCTCTTTGGGCAATAGGAGGGAAGGGAGGGGGAGGTCCTCGGTTTGGCATCATGTTCTGAGGAGGACCAGGGGGCAGCTGTTGAGGAGGGGGCTGCGAGGATGGCCATTGATTTGGATAAGATGAGTAAGTGCCAGGTAATGGGCCAAAGGGCTGGACCGTAGCCCCTTGCACTGGGGGAGGTCTGTGGCCAAGAGGAGGTATGTGGATGGGGGGAGGAGGTCCTTGCATTGACAGTGGGCCAGACATGGGAGGGGGTCCTTGCATGGGGGGTGGCATAGTCATTGGTGGGGGTCTCATCAGAAGGTTTTGTCCCTGCAATGGGTCTGTTCGTGTAAAGTTGGACGGAGGTGGTATGTCAGGTGGAGGTCTGTATTCATTGTCATAAGCAGGTGGAGGAATGTGACGAGACATATGATGGGGCTTGCTGTCCATGGTGGAGCTCTGAGTGAGCACTGGAATTGTAGATGTCATAATCGAACTGTTTGTACATTTATTATAGAAATTCTTTTCATCTTTGTCGTCCATATACTCTGCTTCCATAGACGTTTTAAGAATAGAGGCAGCATTTGGCCAAATACTGAATTTGTCTGTCTCTGTTTCAGACTTGTCAGGCTCTGGTTGCTCAGTTGTAGTTTTGCTCTCGTCCATATAATTGACCTCCATATCAGCTTCCACTTCCTCTCCTAACAAAGGAATAGACACCTCGTCTTTGACTGTCTCCATAATGAACGGGAGTGTCTCACTTTTCACAGCATCCTCAGACTGTGTTGTGTCTGGTTCATGAGTGGACTCTACTGCTTCAGGGGCCTCAGAAATCACTGGTGCTGGAGCCTTAGGTTCAGAAACTTTAGGTTCTGAAGATGTAGAGACATCTACCACTTCATTATCCTGAAGCGCTTCCTCTTGTTTTATTGTTGCACTCTGAGGATCCCCTCTTTGTCTAGGATCTCTTTTCTGGTTAATTAAAGGAGAAACTGATGTGGACTTAACCAGTTCTTCAACTTTCTTACCAAGTTGAAGCAATTGAGTACCAGCCAAAAGCGATTTAGAGGACTGAGCCAAGAGTGCCTCTGTTGGTTGTTCTTGCTTTTGGAGAATCTGGTGACCTGTCTGTTTAAGGCTCTCCAAAATTGTTTGTGCTTTATTCCTACAATCACTTTCTACTGTAGTTTGATCAGGCACAACTGTTTTGACGTTGTCGAAAATGGATTCATCTTCTGGATCATAAGCCACATCATCACCATCATTGGCTACAGTGTCAGGCTGCAAATTTATCTTACTTGTTCCTTCTAATCTGGCAGGATTTTTTGGTACATTGTAACCATTGCTCGGGTCATACTCTTCCTCTGGATCGTACGGTCGATCATCTTCATCGTCCACCAAGTCCTTATCTTTAGACAGTGCAAACTGCTTAACTATGGGATCTAAAATATTAGCAGATGGCGCAGATGTCTCTCCAGTTTGATCTGGTGGAGAGTTAGAAGCCTCAGAGTCCTGCTTTTTCTTCCCAAAAAGCGTGTTGAGAATTGTCTGGAGAGGAGTAGCTGACGTCACAGAAGGGTTAGTGGATAAGGATGGAGACTCTTTACCAGTGCTCGCCGCTGCAGCAGACGCTTGAACAGATGACAGGAAGGACAGAACAGAGGAAGGGGTAATGGTACTGCTTGGGGCCTCAGAGGAAATGGGTGGAGGTGAACCTGGAGGAGTTGTGCTAAAAGGAATTTCTAGGGAATTTCGTGAACTTTTTTCTGCTTTTGCCAATGGAACGGGCTTTGGTAAGCCAGTGTCATCTGTGTCTTTGATTTGTATTTTGGATCTCTTTTCATCAGTATCAACAGGCGCACCTGCACGTTTCCTGTCCTTCTGACAGATCAAAAGTCCAAGGAGGAGGTTGGGACGTGCTGGCTCCAGTCCTGCAACATGAACAAACACATGTATTGTATAATCTGTAAATAAGGTAGTTATACTGCACATACTGTGGACTGGGAATGCTTACCTGGGCCATCAAAGGGCAGTAGTTTGGGTGGCAATGGGTCCTTCGAACTAAGCGGAATGAGATACAGGTCTTTGATTCGACGATTATTGTTGGCTACCACACCAAATCTCTTCCTGCTGCTAAAATATGAATAAAGAGAGACATAGGCCACCTCCTCTTCTTCCGTGGCTGGGTGGAAACGGATTAAACAGAGCTCCTACAATAAAAATCATGTCAATAATAATATTAGTCTAGCATACTATTTCTATTAAAAAACATTTATAAGTATGCACATACCTTGGACAATGAGGTTTTAAGTTTCCCTACATAGTCCCACACAGTATTAGGAGATATTCTTCCACCTATATGAATGGTGTCAGGTAAATCCTGTGGGGGGAAAAGGACAATCTCATGAAAAATACAAACATTAAGAATATACTCTATTGGTTGTAATGTCACATAAATTTACTTACCTCTTTAAGATGTTCAAAAGATCCTGACACAAGGTATGCTTTGGTCACAAACTTGGCAACATTTTGCATGTTCATAAATCCTTTCCAGATCTTCTCTTGGCCATGAAGGAAGATTGCCGTTTCACCCTCGGGTGGAGGCTCAGAACTGCAGGCAATAAAGTTAATGTGCTGTGAATTAAAAATGATTCAATTCAAATGCAATAATACTGTAAGTTGATCGATTTAGCACCTTGCTTTAACCGTTTTGGTCACAGCCACTGCAGGTGGTGGTGCAGGGGGCATTGGTAATGGAACTTTTGGTGCCTGCTCCACAGGTGCAGAAACTGGAGCAGCTGGGAGTGGCTCTGCCAAGTTGTTTGCAGGTTTCTCTGGAGCTGTAAAAGCAACTGTCCCAGTGGAGCCATGCCGGGCCATACGTGGATCTCTACGGGTAATGGTCACAGATGAGACCGCAGGAGTCACAGGTGCAGCAACTGGAGGTGCTACCAAGATATTTGTTTCTTCCTGATAAATCTGTAATTGCGGTTCTTGCATGGAAATGTCCACACTGGTTGGCTCATAGGCAATGTTACTTGGCTCATAGGACACAATGGGAGTGGGTTGGTAGGTGTAGGCTTCCTGATGTTGGTAAGGCTGGGGTTGGGATGCAGGTGTGACATCTCCAGACCTAGAAGAGGTCTGCTCTTGTTTTGATGGTTTTGTCTCTTTTTTAGCATGTTTTTCTTTCTTAGCCAAAAGCTCCTCTTCTTTTTTCTGACCTGAAAAAACAGGCCTGGTTATTTTAAAGCACTGTCAATATATTTTCCTGCATAGTGACACCAAAATAAGGTTTATAATTAGGGTAAGAGGTAATATATTTAAATATTGTATGCTGCTGAGTACAACACGTAATGCGTTCTAGGAGGATTTTAAACTAAATTCACAGTAAGTTCACTTACCTGTACAAATCTTACAGTTGAGGTCAAACAGATGGGTCCGGTGTTCTGAAGTAGTATCTTTAAGCATACTGTTAAAAATATCAGGCATGCTGCTCCCGTCAGAAGTTGCAGGCAGAGAGGAACCTGGTGGTATAGTGCTTGTCTCATCTTGCTCCTAAAGTCAAAAACAGTAGTATTCAATATAGGATCTGTCAAGAGCTCACAAACACCTAACTTGGTTAATTTGAGACATTTTAACAAGAAGGTGGCAAGTAATGTTAACAAAGGAAAGCTAGAGAGATAGTGAAAGGTAAGATAGGTGTTAAATATATTGTTTAAGTGGACATTACTGGATAGTAAAAGACAAAGAAGAGCAGCAGTGAGGCATCACTTACTGCAGAAGAAGACAAACAAGAGGATGAAGTTGATGCAGCCATACATACATCTGCGTCTGATGTAGGGGGAATGTCCTCCATGTCAATGTTACGAGATTCATGTCTGTGTTTGGAATGAGATCTTGGAGACTGCGCAAATAGAACACAAATTAAAGTGCAATGCTTCTTAAAGTGCATATTTACATCAGTATATATATTTTTAAATACCTCTAACACCTCCGTTTTCCTCCATTCTGATATCTCCTTAGAAAGTAGCTCTTCTGAACTTAGTCTCACAAGTCGAAAAGGAGTAACCTCTCCTCCAATAACCCTGTAAAACAAGCCCTGTAATAAAAGAAAATAGTCATTATAATAAGCTAATTGAAGCAAGCGTGTAAAGGTAAACTGTGATGCAGGCCAACTTACTTTGTTTTTGGGATCCTTCAGATGCAACATGAGGGACCTATATTTGTTCTTGTACTTGCTGTCAGTGCTGAGACAAAGGTTGAACATTTCCCTCTCAATAGCATATGCAAGCTTTCCCACCTCACTCTCAGTCATTTTCAGATCATCACTGTCACTCACCCTGATGGTTAGAACAACTTAGTTAACACTTATTTTTTAATTATAAAAAACTGAAAAAGCAGTCAATCATTTTGATATGATCATGTTCCCACCTCTTATACAAGATGTCCGTCAGTGAGCGGCGAATATTCTGTCTCATCTGGTTGTTGGGTGGAGGCGGCATGGGAGAGGCAGATGGTGCAGTTGAAGTTGAATGTGAGTGTCTAGATGAGGAGTGGTGGTGGTGACTGGAGGAACTTGAAGATGAGGAGCTCTTGGAGGAGGATGAAGATGATGATGATTGGCTTGGGGGCTGGCTGTCTTTTGGTTGTGGTTGCTTCTTGGGGATTGTGAAGCTAGACTTTGTGACTCTCAGAGCTCCAGTAACATGGATTGGGCCTGCAGGGTATTGCGAGGGTGGCTGGGTAGAGCTTGGTTTCTTGGATTTGGCATTGGTTTTGCTTGGAGTTGTTATGGGTTTCTTTGAGGCTTTAGAGCTACTGGATTCACGACTTGACTTTTTGCCCTTAGGAGAGACTTTAGAGATCTTAGGAGGAGGAGATGATGACTTCTTTGGCTTAACTGGAGTAACAGTAGCAGGTGTCTCAAGTGCTGGCTGCACATCCTTCACTTTCTGTTCTTTCTCAGGTAGCTTATCTTCTTTTGGTGGAGCTGGACACACAAGAAACAGGTTGTCACACTTGTTGTCATGTTTCATATTATGCAGAACCAACCAAAAAGGCTTAAATAATTAATAGCACAAGAAAGGAATGAAATAGTGCTTGATGTTACACTATCTTTAAAATCACTTTACCAATCTTTTCACAAGTATATTTTTGAAATTAAAATTAATCACCTAATCAAAGTGTGTCATCTCATATAATGTACAATATATTTGAGATCACTGAATAAAAATTCCAATATTTCATGTTTATTTGAAATTGATCCAAGTCTAGTTTTAATATAATGGTAGCACGTCCAATTGAGACACTTCTAATCCCACAGCAAAATAACTGTTAAAATCTATGGTCTGATTGAATAACTCTATTGTTGGCACATCTGGTACAAGCAAAAACAAAAATAAATGTAGAATAAAAATGTGAATATCATAAAATATGCAACCAGCAATAATTTATCAATTATTTGCTGCAGTTATCTTTGCCTGACCTGTCTAGTAGCCATCCAAACCAGGAGCACTGCTCATTTTCATTTTGCTTTTTGTTGTTTAAAAAAAAAAAAAAAAAAAAAAAACATCAACATTGAAACCACAAGTCCCCAAAACAACCAGCTTTTCAAGTCGTAGTCAACATACATGTACGTGATAATGTGGACAATCTTGTATTCAAAACTACCCTACAAGACTAAGTTGACATTTCTAAATCCATTCTTGTTTGTACAAATCAATGGAATACTATAAAGTCAGTAACATCCACAGTTCATTAAAAACAGCTCAACAAAGATGGCAGATGCCAAAATTATCAGGTGAAAATGTATGCAAAGCTGAAGACTTCTCATTCACTGCACTGAGCTTCCATCTTCACAGTCTTCTTGGAGCCAATCTGAACTTCACAGCAGCATCTCAAAGTGAACCAGCATGTGGCAGGGTCTTCTTTAGTGACTGCCTTCTGTATGGAGTTCATCCAATAACGCCAATATCCATTAAATGTTTTAGCTCAGTTTTATGATTACTTGGTACGGGTGAAGACATCTCAGCATGCCAACACTGCTCACATAATCAATGGAGGCTTCCAAAAATCTCTCATAATCACCTTTTATTAAAAAGCCAGGTACCTACATGAGATCTTGTATTAAAATCAACACTTGGGGTACAATGTGGCACTTACAAGCACAGGCCAAAAGACATTACAATCCATGTTGGGGAATTCTGACACCTACCTGTTGATGAAAAACAAAGCAAGCAATTTCCTGATCCCATCAGCTGCCCAGGATACAGAACATATAGAATAAGACAGAACCACAGATGCCTCCTATTGTCTTGCTCATGGGACTTTTATGTCTTTAAGCTTCTCTGACCTTTAATCAAGCTCATTATTTTATGATTTCTAACTCATATTGAAATACTTACCCGCAACACTACGTATAACTTACCTTTTCAGCAGGATTCATGGCTTCATTGAAACATTCAGAACAAACAAGCAAAAATAGTACCAGATTGTGTGCAGACAGGTTCACTGAAGTCAGGTTAAAATATAAATAATTACCATCAATAAATACTTAAAATCACAAGTAAACAATAGCCAGGCGGTTCAACAACAGCTCAAGACCCTCAATGAGATACATACACTTTTTGTTTAAAACTGTTGTTGATATAGATGCAGTCTTTTCTGGAGTGACAGCAATATAATTATGGTCACTGGACCAGGACGCCGTGGAAGGTGGTGGTGGATGTTCCTCTGCATGTGCGTCTTCATCATCCTCATCTGTATCAGGGCTGTAGTCTTCATCACTATCCACCTTCCGCTTCTTCTTATTGTAAGTGGCACTCTTTGAGGTGAAAAGAAGACAAAAACAGATTTTTAGTAAAATATATTCTGAACTAAGGTCAGTCAGACTTGTTCAGCAATAAGGATTCTTGATTATGAAGTGGTGTGTTCCCAGACTTTGGTGTGGGAAATCAAACTATGTCAAATTAAACCATACTGCTTTATGTTGTCTGTATGCAAAGTGTCTCATTTTCATGGATAACTATGTTCTATATTCTTTTAAGCCTATTTGTACTTAAAAATCATTAAACTTATAGTTCTGAGCAGTAAGCAAACTCCTAAAAACAACAGAGTTGGTTGACTTCTTCATCTCTTCACTACATCTTTTGTACTCGTTCTCGCTTACTGTGACTGAACATAATCTGGTCAATGTTTGTCACAACACTATTTACAATGCCATTTATGCTTGTGGCCAAAGAAGTTAAATAAAGACACACACTCCTAGCTACTCACCCCAGATATTAAGGCAGGTTGAAGATTTACATCTTCAGAGCCTGAACTAATCAGTGTTAATGACACTGATGCCGGTTTTGGTGGGACACATATTAACTTAACTTGACTTATCAATTAGCACTTTGTGTGCAACTTACTGTATCCAACAATTTTTGCATGCTTTTAAAATACCTCTGAAACTCTTGTTTTACATGTGTGATACAAAATCTTGTGTACATAGATAAAAAGTATGCTATAAAACCAGACTTGCATCATTATTAAAACACGTAAAACATTTGACAGTTTTTCAATAATCTATGGTTTTATAAGCAAGTGCACATCGGTTTCTATACCCCGTTAGCTCCTCAAAGGCTCAATTCCTAAGTTGTCAATCATGCCCACTATGGAGTGAGCAAAATAGTAACAACTTGCCTCTACAGCCTTCTCTCAGTGAGCAAGATTGAAACAAAGTTTTTGAGGATAAAAAGTATTATAACATTATAACAGATTAGAAAAATTGATGGGTTTAAAAATTCAAATAAAATATTTTAGTTGCCAGGTTCAAATGTATGACAGCAAGCCCTTTAACAATAGTGAAAACTATTCCATAGCAAATTCAGTTTTTGGTCATGCTACAAATAACTGAGAATGCGAATTATAATACTAGTAAATATTATTATGTTAATGGAAAACCAGTCATCTTAAAAACTAAAACATTTCAAATTGTTTTGAAAAAAAGCATTAATGTGTACAAATGAATACAACTGTTCAAGTAGAAAATAGAAGATATGAATACTGAACAACAGACAACAATTGAAACCTCAATCAAATTTTATTGATGGTCAGGGAAGACTAAAAGTTGAAATGACCCGAGTTACCTTGGTTTTCGACTTCTGAGGCTTGGTCTTGTCCTTCTGACTGGGCTCAGTGATAGACTTCATGGCAGCAGCAGCATGTCTCAGGATGCAGTCATGTCCACAATAAACAGAGTCTGGCTGGGCATTCTTTTCGCAGCCAGGTCCTATACATTTGGGGGCCGCATCCTCTGTTTTGTCCACCTCCTCTGAAGTCGCTGTTGAATCCACTTCCACATTTGAAGCTACTTTATTCTCTGTGTCCGATGGCGCTTTCTGCTCCAGTTTAGATACTGCGATTGGCATCTCTGCTTTGGGTTCTGCTGCCTGCTGCATTACCTGCTTTGATTTAGTAAAAAATACAATTAAAAAGTTCATTAACTCAGTAAGTCATTAATTCATTCATAGATTGTATGCAAGGCTCATTACAATTATCATAATGTTAACAACAAAACACAAATTACAGTTAAACCCTGTCCAGTGACCTACCGGCTGAAAGATCTTGATTTTCTTTTTGCCTGTGGGATTAGAAGCCTTCTCGATCCTCCCCTTGATTCCCAGGTCATCAGCAGCCTTTTCTTCAGCAGTAGAAGGTGTTGAGAGTGGAGTGGCTTGTGTGGCCTGACCAGTTTGATCAATGCGCTCAGGGTCCTTTGTAGGCTCAGGCCTTTCAGGACACACAACAGGGGCAGGAGACGCAGTCTCAGCCTTTAGTTTGTCACCGCTTATTGACAGGGTAGAAGTTGCTGGTCTCACAACTTGGTTTTTCTTGACAGTACAATTTGGGCAAATATAGTCCTCTCCATTTCTCTCCATCAGTCGCCCCCGGGCTTCAGTGATGCCAACACAATCACCATGGAACCATTCTTCACATCGGTCACAGCAGATCATAAACCTGAGGATCACATATAATGGCAGTTAATGTAAATTCTTTTATATACTCATCCCTATATGTCCTCTTCATGTTTAAAAGAATGCTTATATTATAAATATTATGGTTACTGTCATTATATATCATATCAATTTGTTATCTATGCTGTGTTATATAAATTTCTCTAATCATAAATGTGATACAAAATGTGTTACAGAAATGGTATAGTTACTCAGAACAATTCATTTTCTCAAAGCACATACCGTTTATTGTGTTTTTGCCGACAGATGCAGTAGAGTGCATTGGGGTCATAACCTCCATCGTCTGACTCATCTGAAGATGATGTGGTTGACGTAGAGGAGGTGTCTTCCAAGTCTTCTTTGTGGGGCTTAGCTGTGGTGGCGGGTCTTGTTTTGTTGTTTTCCTTTGTGGTGGCAGCTTTATTTACAGGGGCTGAGCTCTTAACAGGAGTGTTCTTACTGGCTGCTCTCTTCTTATTGACATAGGTTCTTATGGGTCCACGTTTTACCAACACTGCAGGCTTCTCAGGCTCTTCATCTTCAGTCTCATCTGTTTCCTTGAAATTTTTGTCTTCCCCCTTCTCACAGACCGCCTCGGTCTGTAGTTCTACAACATTAGTGTTATCAGGAATAGTCGGACCAACTTCTGGTGCTTCGGGTTTGTTCTCAACCTGGTTTTTCAAAGGCTCTTCTCCTTTGCTTTCCTCCTCGTTCCCAGAGCTGGCCTCGTCTTTAGCCATGACTTCCCCTTTGCTCCTAGTCTGCCTTGCTCCTTGTGTTTTTCTCGTATACTGCTTCCTTGTTCCACTTCTTGTCCTCCGCTCTGGAGACTCCGCCTTTGCTTCAGTGCTTCCATCAAAGCTGGCCTCAGAGGCTGTCTCAGCATCAGTTGGAGTTTGAGAAGGAGGATCACCACCTTCAAGACTGGGAGGGGCACTCCTTCTGGCAGCTCTTTTGGCAGTAGAGAGGAATTCCTCGAGTTTGTCTGTGCGTTTTGCCTGTCTGCCACTGCGTCGAACAGGACAGGGGACTTCTGGACTGTCTGCTGCTGCTTCTACTGGCATCTCTCCTTAGGATATGGTAGCAAGACTGAATTCACAAATGTTTTAGTCCCCTCAGGATGATGGTTCATCAAACTCTGGACAGAGACATTAAGACTTATTTTTATTTTCATCACAACATAAATCACAATACTCCAGTAGGTATTTGAATTATTAATACCTTCTTAAAATCCAAAATGAACAAAAACAAGTCAAAACAAGAAAACTAAATGTCACACCGTATACATTCATTGCTTACCAGTTGTAGTGATGGATCAAAATAGTGTGTCAAAGAGGATTGACTTCTTTAGAATATTGTACCTGGAAAAGGAAGAAAAGTATCAGCATTCAATAGGGAAACGACAAAATTACAAGGATAAAAAGAGACAAATATGAAACGTTTGCATATTAAAAGAAATGATGCATCTTCAGGTCTTCATCACATTCAGAGCAGGGGAACTGACAAAAAAACTGGCAGGCACCTATGCTCACTCAAACACCTGCCAAGGTTGTAAAACCTATTCTTCCAAGTAAGCCTATCTAGGATTTTGAAATGTCCAACAATATCCCCGTATATAACAAATCCTCTTAATTAGGGCCACAACGCGCCTAACATACAGAAGTCCTGCAGACACAGAATTGTCCAATGGCAAGCCTGTGATCGCGACTTAGTGCCACGTGATGGGGGACATTTTAGCATAGGAAGTGGGAGTGGTCCGACAAATAAAACAAATATACAAGGAACATTTGAGGGCAATCTGCGAAAAATACAACACAACTAAAACTATGTGATGTTCAATAATCCTCAAAGACTTGCGAGATGCGTTGCAGTGGCCGTGATCTATCAATGCAACAGCAGGCCGCGCTGCACGCTTATTTTACACGCAAAACAAGACCTACAAAAACAGTGCAGACAAATAGACATTTATTTTATGGATGCACCAAGCTGTGATAAGGCTGTGCCAACTGGAGACAAAACAAACCCAATTATCGCTAAGTGAACTTTAACACGCTACAGATTGGGCGCACGAAAGAGATATTGTTAGCAGTACCCCGGTGCTGTTGTCGGACAAAATGCAGCATGAGTTTGGGAAATACGTTGTGTAGTGTGAGTAAAGACGAAAGAATATTGTGATTTCAGCTTTGATAGCACGTACACAAAATACAAGACCACCAGAGCGACTCTTGGCCCACGAATCACAACCACAATTAGCAAGTAGCTATCACCACGATGCACGTTTAGCATGGTTTTGACGTCGTTTGTTAAAACAGGATACAGTTAATCTCAAAGACAACAAACAAGCACCTAGCATATCAAAATCCACGTTTGGATGATTTCTAACCATGTAAATAGTGAAAGCCTGCAGTATTGTTGCAAATAAATGGCAGAGTGTAAATCTGGTGGAGAATGCTTTAGCATTGCGGGTATCGGCCGAATGAACCTTTACCCTTGTCTGTGCAGAGCGGACAGACGATTATTCACCCCCAAGTGATCAGCGTCAACACATATTTAAAACCGTCATCTGGCTTTATTCAGACATTCTGTTGCACTTACCGTGACTTATTTTGGGTAAGATGTTTCATTTTTGACTTTTCCTTCTATCCACCATTTTCCACTCCCGCTATGGCGCTACTGGGGCGATGCGGCAGGACAACTGCGGCAGATGGCTGACGCTAACGTGCGTTCACAAACACTACAGCGCCATCCCTGGTGAGGGGTGGAAACATGACAGTGACAAGTGTGGTGTCTTTGGGTGGACTACTACACTGACATGTACATTTTCAGGATTCGGGATTTATTGTCACAACGAAATTACACTTAGAGCATTAAACAGTAGCGTGGCTAGTGCAAGACAATGTGAGTACACTAGTACTAGAATGACTATAGCCTGGAGAATAAGTTCTGTTTTTAACCCATAAATCATAAAAAAAAGTGGCCGCATTATGACAATGCAAATAACGGAGAAATACTTAAATAACATAAAGGAAATTACAGATTACCTACAGATACCTACATTTTGACATAATTAAAATTCTAAAATTTAAAGTGTCTATACTATGGCACTGTGATGAAAATACTGCATTACTTGTGTCTATTTCATAATTGTGGAAGTTGAAATTCACTCTCTAAAACAGATAAGACCAGTGACTGCCAGGCCTAACTCGACTGGAACATTTGTTGATGCAGGGTGCAGAGTGGAGCCATTATAATACTCCGTGGTATATTAGTTCCCTAATCCATTCTGCAAACATCTAAAAAAAAAAAAAAAAAAAAGAATATTGCAGAATATGCAATTGGGGAATTAGGGCTATTAAAAATCAACAAGTGCATGTAAAATAATAATAATAAATAAATAAATGTTTCTGTCTTTTTAAAATTTCAATTCACAGTTATCTGTTTCAAAATTCCATAATTCTACGAGTGGATTTCTATCATAGTGTTGCGAACATCCACAATCTGAGGCAAAGCAGGTTTATTTGTATAGCCAACTTTGTACATAGTCATTTGATGTGCTTTACGGAAAAAGACATGCATAAACATCACAATGTAAACAAATAAAACATAAATAATCATAATATAATTGACTTCAAAAGAGAAGAGTCAGTCTCCCAGCCATTTTGATGCTGGACTCTGATTCAGATTCTTTGTTTCTTGATTTACTGCAGCTATCTAGTATCTCCAAGCCTGATTTAATTTGATGATTTTGATTTTGTAATGTGTTTTTTAGAAAAGGCTGCAGCTGTTATTGTTTTTTATGCAGCTGTTACAGTACAAGTCTGAGTTAATTATTACCACTAGATTCCTAACCTGATTTGAAGGTTTTAGAGAGGGAGTCATGAGATAATTGCTCACACTTTTTTTGTTTGTGGTGAACAGATGACAACTTCAGTCTTCAGTCTGAGTATAGCTGGTCAGGGCCATATGAACTAAAACACAGTTACCAGTTTCACCAAAGTATTTCCTGTCTTTGCCCACCCAGTCCTCTAGTATCTGGAAGAGCCATCGACAGTGTGAAATGCACCAATATGAAGAGACGGCTGAAAAGATAGGAAACATTATTGTCATGCAGTTCCTTTTTTCACATAAATGAAAAATCATTTAGCCTTTTTCAAATTCAAATTGAAGATTTTGAACCAATTCATAGTATATCTTTGTCTTTTGAAACATGTCAGTTGCTGTAAAAGTTGCATCAACAAACAAATATGCTCTTTAGTCTATATTAAATTATTGAGTTAACATGTATATTATGGTTTAAATAAAAAACAAAATGTGTATTTTTATCATACTATCATTTTTTGGTGTAGCCTGCTTGGCAATGCAGCAGCATAACAGTGTGTACCTATACCAGGGGTCTCCAACCTGTAGCTCGGGAGTTACCGGTAGCTCTCCATCCCCTACCAAGTAGCTCGCCAAGTGATTTCAGAATTATATCATTGTGCTGAATAAGAAAAATTTGGTTAATTACATGCCTATTACTATTGTGCAGGTATCATTTTTAAGCTCAACTGTGTGCACTAATAAACTGACAATGGTTTATATTTTATAGGCATCTAAATGTACCCAAAGGCTTGCCCTCTTTCTTATAATAAGCCACTAAAATGAGTAGCTCTCTGGCATTTTTGTTTTGTAAAGGTAGCTCACTGGAGGAAAAAGGCTGGAGACTCCTGACCTACACTTTACCTTTGTCTCTACTTAATCAAAGGAACCACTCAATCTTCCCAGAGAAGTGATGGCTGAAAATGGGTTACTCACTTTAAAATTTGCATTATGCATTTCATTGTGCCATATTTCCTTCTGTGACTGCGTCAAATGACAACTGGTCGCTTCAATAAAAAGGGAAAAAGGTTCCTACTGTGCAAAAGTCCCCACTGTGGCAGCAGAAGCAGGACTAGTTTTCACAGTGACATCAGGTGTGACACACTGAGTGTCTTTGTTGAACAACTAATCTTTATTTACAAAATTCTTTATTACATCTTTAGTACATTTTTATTACACAATTTCAACCATTTAAAATGAAAAAGTATAGTCTATCTTCCACTTCTGAAAAGATATCTGAAACTTCCCAGCAGGCTGCATGCAAATCTTTCACAACAGCTCTCTTGACAATAGAGGGCGCTGCCTCCTCAGTCCTGGTGCGGCAGAAGTGTGTTGCGTTTCTGGTTGAGCGATTGCGTTTTCATTTTTATTTTCTTAGGGAGAATATCTTTGGACTTGCAGGACAGGATCCTTTTGATTGTCCTTCTTTTTTCCTGGCTGGACTGATCGTGGATTTCTCAGAATCCTCTGGCCTAATATGT
Organism: Odontamblyopus rebecca; assembly: GCA_030686955.1. Taxonomy (NCBI): domain Eukaryota; kingdom Metazoa; phylum Chordata; class Actinopteri; order Gobiiformes; family Gobiidae; genus Odontamblyopus; species Odontamblyopus rebecca. Next base: position 26,307,159 of record CM060656.1, read on the forward strand.
TCGGCACCTTTATCCGTAGATAAAATAATATATATATAGGTCCATACATTATTTTATTTTATTTTTTAAATAGGCTAGTTCCAGAGGTGTAGTGTCTGTTGAGCCAGTCATTGATTCTAGGCCTATCTTTTACTAGGTTACATTTTTAACATCCAGGTGAAACTGTTAAAAGTGAAGTCATATTACAACTACACTTTGTTGTTGTTGTTGTTGTTATTTGCGCTTGTTCCAGCTTACACCACTGGCTTAAGGACAGTGTAGACCTTCACATGTATTGTCTCAAATCCATTTTTCTCACACAGAGACAAACCCGTCAATGAAGCATTGGGCAGAAGGATTTGTTGATATAGGCTGTAGATCTCAGCTAGTTTACTCAAATTTAAGATTCACCTGTAATGAGTGGAGAGTGCTTTGCTTCATTCACACATTTAACACACAAAGTTCTAGACAGAAAACATTCTTCCATGTCGTGATGTCATGTGATAATACTTGAAGTTCTCTTTGTTTTTAAACCCCATACAACTTCATCAGAATCATTTGGATGCTTTGAACCCTGGAATTGCCCATTTCTACTGAATTAAATGTAAAAAGTAGCTGTTAAGTTGAAAACTACCGCTCCATGACATTACAAAGAGCATGTTGAGCTTTGAAGATGTAGACAGACTAATAATAAAGGATCACTCAAACATGTGCGAATGAAACAAAACACAACTCCAGGTATGCTTTTCATGAGGTAACAGCATTATAACATGGCTTAAAGCTCATTCACTCATTTTGTCTATAGGGTCTTTAAGGTGAAGTTTCATGTATGCTAATGTTATGTCATGTAGGCCTAATGATGAGTTATCCTTGGCCCCTGGACCATAGTTTGGACACCCCTGCACTATATCATCACTTACTTCTTACTGTAAACAGGTTGGCTTCAGGTTGACATGTACTAAACGCAGTCCAACTCTAGAGTGCAACCTTCAAGCCCCTTAATCAGAAATATGTTTATTGCCATTGCAAGTGAACAAAAAATCACAAACTAGGAATTTGCTTTGACAATTTGGTGTAACATAAAATATTGAATAAAAATAGGAAATATAGGCATATAGGCTATATGATTACATACAGCCATGGAATAAACATATGTATTTAGTTACTATTATTAGCCATAACTGCAGCCATAACTACTCTTCTTGTGGTCCACATAATAATAATAATAATAATAATAATAATAATAATAATAATAATAATAATAATAATAATAATAATAATAATAATAATAATAATAATAATAATAATAATAATAGGGAAAGTGTTTAGGTAGGCAACAGATCTTTCAAACTGTTATCTGTTGTCTTTTAAAATAGAGTGACTGAGTGGGAAGGGAGGGGGGATGGTCACAGTCATTGGAGGGGGAGGTCAATTTTCCACGTTTAGTGGGGGAGGGGTTACAAACATTGAGCCACTGGGCCTTGTTTGGGTTTATATAGGATTGTAGAATTATGGAATGTGACACAATCCCAGCACAAATAAGAAAATGATTTTATTTGGAGGGAGGTGTTTTTTTTTCATCAAGAGTTGTATGTAGAAACATTCATAGCAGAGGGCCACAGACTGGTGGTCAATGTATTGGTTTGACAGAGTCACCACACCTTTAAAAAGTCTTGGAACACTAGTTTGAGGTATTTACCACAGTGCAATAAGATGTTATAGCTAGAGGTTACAGTGATAAAAAATATCTGAATTTGCAGTGAAAAGTTCTGACTGATGATTTGGACCAATTCAGCACCCGAGGGCCAAAAACATTGGGCATTTGGCCCCTGGACCATAATTTGAACACCCCTGCATTAGGTTGTGAATGAATATGATATTTATCAACACATGCTATACAGTAGCAATAACTACTGTGCATTAAAGTGCATTAACATGCCCATATCTGCACCTCCTTTTTACCATGATGGCTGCTATAGGTCTATAAACAGCTCTAACTGTAAACTGAAACAGTTAAAAAAAAAAGTTTATTACACAATTGAGAATTGGGTTTCTAGTGCCTGAGTCTGCATATAGAGAATACATTCAAGCTTTTCTCATTCTCAGTAAATGGACAGGCCATGCCTCAAGTGAAAGGTCAGAACTTTCAGAATAACTTTAACTCCTGGATTGTAGCTATGCTGTCAAAATACACATGGGCATGAATAAACAAGGAGTTGGTTATATTGTCTGGAATTACAGGGTTCCTCAATACAATAAATTAATATTGCAAAAAGTGAGGGCGTAGGATAACAAAATCCCTCATCCTCTTCCTCTTCTCAAGTGCACGTGATGATTAGGCTATTGACTGCCGGCCTAAGGAGGTTTAAAGGTGCAAATGGACTTTTCTGATCGAGGGTCCGGCACCTGTGTACATCCATGGAGATGTTGTAGCCTTCTGCTTCGTATAAGCGTTGAATGTTGCAGCCCTTGTGAATGAACAAAGTTTGGACTTTTCATGTGTGGTTTATAGACTTAATGAAATGAGACATATTAATGAAATGAGACATATTAAGGTAAAATTTACAAAAATAAATCTGTAACTACCTCTCCAACTACTTTTTCCTTCTCACATGACCTATAATTTATTTGCAAAGCGGGTCGTTCAGTTTGTTGGTTGAATGAAATTACTACATTACCCAGAAAGCCTTTCGTTTTTTTCTACAAGCTGGCTCCCTCCGCTCTGGGAGTGTTTCCCATTTAAACAAACACGGTCCAGCCGAAGATGGCGGAGAGTTTGTAGAGACGTAAAGAAACTGCTCTACCTATGAAAGCGACAAAGCCGGTGAGTGGTTTGCACTTTGTGGATGATTTTTTCAAGTTTGTTCGACTTCTAGTTTTGCACATTTGATCTCATGAATGTATCACCGATACAACGTGGTGCTTCGTTTCCGAGCAGGCTGCTGTGGTCTGAAGCGACCGTCATACAGCCACCTTACCACCACTGTACTTGTTACGGAATGTTTGTTATGAACTTACGAGTACTATCATTTTAAAGCTGTTACCTACAACTTCACTATTTTCGCTCTTGTCCCCTTGTTATCATTTTATGTATGGCTGTTTATTATTCTACTCTGCTTTCGTTGTAAAGTTTACGACATTTTGCCTTTGCTTGGGTGAATTTCGAGGGATGGTTATGGGAAGAACTCCTGTGTGTACAAAGAAAAACTTTTCGGTGCCACTAAAGTGTGTATTTGGTCCTCAACGCTGCAGGATGACTTTGTACATTTATATATCTGCCCAAATAGCCAGCAGACTTGTGATCTTTTCTGTCCACTTGGAGCTGCGTGAACTTCGCGTGTGTTGGCTTTCTGCGCAACAATACAGCTGTGATGCTAGTTCTGTTTTGTTTGAGGTGGACTGTCAATGTTGGGATGTATTTCGGAGATAAGTTTGTAGATTGATGCCTTACTCCATTTCAAGCTGGCTATAAGGCTGTTCACACTTCTGCCCCACTGCCCAATTTGCCCAAACTCCCTGCAAATAATATTTCATCAGGTTCAGCAAGAGATTTCCCTCTGTAGTATTTGTCACATGTGGTTTCTTAAGACACAGTTTTCATTATATTAGTGTTGGATTATTGATTTGAATGAAAGTTTCATAAATTTACTTTCTTATGGTGTCAGAAAAGCAGATAGATGCAATAACTGACTTTATTATTGCTAAGACATATGAATGTACAATATAATGACTCAACATAGCAAGGTTACTGTACACAAAAGCTCAGGCATCTGTTATTCATTTGCACTGCTCTTATAAGATTGCATATTTACGATTGTAACGGTGGGTATTATAGAACATCCAGCTATGATTAATGTTGCTTTTTGCGGCCGATAAATCACACTTAGGTGCATGTGGGTGGCTGTGAGAGATGGACAAACTGGCAGTAAGAGATTGATGTGTTACAGTGCACAGGAAGATGAACAAGATCAAGGGTTCAGGGAGAGTTCGCTGTGCGAGAGAGAGGCTGTGTCGTTTTGAGGGGTGTGTGCTGAGCATCCAGTTTTCAAGTGCATTCTTGGAGAGCGAAATCATGCGTAGTCAGACAATGCCAATGTAGGCTAGTCACTCAGTTGAAACCGCTGAGTCGTATGGTATGTCTACTGTAGTCTCTGTTGTATTTTCTAATTAAGTGTTGAACAACCATTAGCCTAGTTGTGATTGTGTGAGCTTTTAATAATTACCTGAGAATTTTTATTATCCAAAGATAAATAATAGGTTTATTTATGTAGAATATGTTTTCAATTATTTCATTAGATTTTGTTTAAGTTGACAAAACAGTTTCTTTCTACAAACTGGTTTAGTTAAAGGTGCACTATGTAACTTTTCTCGTCTCTGTAGATATGGCATTGCTTTGCTTGGATTGTTCCACAGTATGACATTAAAGTTGTCCATCTTCCATGTTTTACATGGCTGGTGTCTTTATTGCTCAAATTTCCTTGGAAAACCATGCAGTATTATTGTGAGCAGTGTTGGCCCTCTACAGATCTGACCTGTCACTTGGCTTAGTGGCATCATCTACTTGTCTTCACTGACAGAGATTTTTAATGCCATACAGTGGGACATTCCATGCCAAGCATTAACATTTCCATGGAAACAAAATGGTTGCGGACCCTCCTCTCGAAAAGTTGTTCAGTGCACCTTTTAAAGCTGATAAAGCAAAGCACTTTTTTTTTTTCTTTTTTTGAAAAGAAGTTGGATGCTGGTTTGATTTTAATTTCATGAAGCTTTCTCATCTGCCTTCTTGCAGGTCAACGTCTGACAGATCACCCTGCCTCAGTGCTTTATAGGATGAGTTCAGGAGGGTCTGCTGACAGCGTTCATGAGCTCACTTGTCTTTATTTTGTCTGATGGAATGCCATTATTCAAAACCCACATATGCTGCATTTTACAAGTGCAATGGGCACTGTGGGAACCGATCCACTGAAGTACTTGGGCTCATATTCCTGCTAAATGGAGCCCCTTGTCCCCCATTCTCTGTGCCTTTCTCTGCCACTTTCTTTCCCCCACACATAGGGTGTCAGGCTGCGTTAACAATGAATCAATCTTTTGGGGGATTCTTTGACTGCAGATGGGCTGAAGTGACTTGGATGCATGGCTTCTTCTCTTTGTCCGCAAGCCCCTCTGCTCTAAATAATTAATTAACTTATCACTTTTTCTCATGGGCCCCAGGGACTTTTTTGCTTGTTCATTTTAGAATGCAGAAATCACTTTGTATTAATAGATCATTTCAGCTGATTCCACAAATGTCCTCTTTCCTCAACTAAATGCTCCTCTGTTTTTGAATACCACTATGTTGCATATAATCTATCTTACTTTTTGGGAAACACAAAGAAAAATGTGACTCCCTTGTGTCTAAATACATCTGTTTCATTTGCACTTTTTGACTTTTTTTCCCCTGTCATGTAGATAATTGTTATTTTCAACGGCAGTGTGCTGCTTTAGCAGAAGAACAGTTCATGTTTCACGTGTTATGTTATGAAATTGTTTGTATATTGCCAGGAACACTGTTGATTCATAACTATTGACTCACTTCAGTATTTCCTGGTTCAACAGGTATAGTGTTTTCAGTCCGTACAAATCTAAATTTAGTTGGTTCAAACTCAACAAGACCGTGTTTCTGCTGCTGAAATATTTACAGTGTCTTTGCCCGTACAAGTGAGAGTATGAGAAGAAGCCAAGTCAAGCAGCACAAGTCTGCTGTCTGCCACTCATCCCAAATCCTGTCTCCTTTGCTCTTAGTGAGACTGTCCCCTTTCCTTCAACTCGGAGACCGTAAGTGTTAGACGGGCCATATGTGAGCAGCACACACTTCTCAACTCCACACAGGCAGCCTGAAG